>CM055126.1:197412718-197590218 GCA_029206835.1 Rana muscosa | reverse complement strand
TCTGTGCAAAAGCCATTGGACAGAACAGGTAAGTATAACATGTTTATTATTAAAAAAAATAAAAATAAGCTTTTACAATCACTTTAAAGCTTGAAACAGAAATATGAGTTTTGCTGGCAATGGACAGGTAGGAATATTTTGCTGTTGTATTTTTCATTTACTTTCACCAATAGAACACATTCAGGTAAATTTGTATTCTATTTACTGCACTCCTACTGTCCTTTTTTTTTACAGATATTGCTTTTCAGACATACACATAGAAATGTTGAGACATAAGTCCCATCTGCATGGTACTGCTTATGGACCATCTCAGCACAGCCATGTAGTCTGCTATGGTTCCAGTATTTTTATACCTAAAGACAGAGTTTTTCTGCACAAGAAGCTAAACAATGTCTTATTCCACAGACCTCTCTACCTGCCGATTAGAGCCCTGCTGACTGTGGAGACTTTCAGTATTTCCTGCAGCGTAGCGCTGGACAAATCTTCATCCAGTTTACGGTAATCACATCCCAGCATTCCCACTTTACTGCTAGCAGAATTCCAGGAGACTTTATATTATGTTTGTAATATGTAACTGTGTTCCTATGATTCAGGATTATCTTGGATGAAGCTGCGCTGCATTTATCGGACAAGTGCAATGCCGTGTCTGTCAATTTAAACCGGGGTAAGAGCACTAAAAGTATTGGTCATTGCGTACACCTACAGCGCATCCGGGAAGTATTCACTGCGCTTCACTTTTTCCACATTTTGTTATGTTACAGCCTTATTCCATGATTGATTAAATTCATTATTTTCTTTAAAATGCTACAAACGATACCCCATAATGACAACGTGAAAGAAGTTTGTTTGAAATCTTTGCAAATTTATTAAAAATAAAAAAAAAATCCCATGTACATAAGTATTCACAGCCTTTGCGCAATACTTTGTTGAAGCACCTTTGGCACCAATTACAGCCTCAAGTCTTTTTGAGTATGATGCTACAAGCTTGACACACCTATTTATGGGCAGTTAATCCCATTCTTCTTTGCAGGACCTCTCAAGCTCCATCAGTTTGGATGGGGATTATCGGTGCACAGCCATTTTTAGGTCTCTCCAGAGATGATCAATCGGGTTCAAGTCTGGATCACTCAAGGACATTAACAGAGTTGTCCTGTAGCCACTCCTTTGTTATCTTGGCTGTGTGCTTAGGGTCATTGTCCTGTTGGAAGATGAACCTTCACCCCAGTCTGAGGTTCAGAGCGCTCTGGATCAGGTTTTTTTATCTAGGATGTCTCTGTACATTGCTGCATTCATCTTTCCCTCAATCCTGACTAGTCTCCCAGTTCCTGCTGCTGAAAAATGTCCCCACAACATGATGCTGCCACCACCATGCTTCACTGTAGGGATGGTTTAGGTCAGGTGATGAGCGGTGCCTGGTTTCCTCCAGACATGATGCTTGCAATTCAGGCTAAAGAGTTTAATCTTTGTTACATCAGACCAGAGAATTTTGTTTCTCATGGTCTGAGAGTCCTTCAGATGCCTTTTGGGGAAACTCCAGGCAGGCTGTCGTTTGCCTTTTACTTAAGAGTGGCTTCCATCTGGCCACTCTACCATACAGGCCTGATTGGTGAAGTGCTGCAGAGGTGGTTGTTCTTCTGAAAGGTTCTCCTCTCTCCACAGAGAAACGCTGGATCTCTGTCAGAGTGACCATCAGGTTCTTGGTCACCTCCCTGACTAAGGTCCTTCTCCCCCCGATCATTCAGTTTGGCCAGGCGGCCCGCTCTAGAAAGAGTCCTGGTGGTTCCAAACATCTTCCATTTACGGATAATGGAGGCCGCTGTGCTCATTGGGACCTTCAATGCTGCAAAAAAAATTCTGTACTCTTCCCCAGATCTGTGTCTCGATACAATCCTCTCTCGGAGGTCTACAGGCAATTCCTTGGACTTCATGTCTTGGTTTGTGCTCTGACATGCACTGTTAACTGTGTGATATTATATAAACAGGTGTGTACCTTTCCAAATCATGTCCAATAAACTGAATTTACCACAGGTGGACTCCAATCAAGTTGTAGAAACATCCCAAGGATGCACCTGAGCTCAATGTTGAGTGTCGTGGCAAAGGCTGTAAATACTTATGTACATGAGATTTTTTTTTTTTTTTTTTATAAATGTGCAAAGATTTCAAACAAACTTCTTTGACGTTGTCGTTATGGGCTATTGTTTGTAGAATTCTGAAAGAAAGCTGATCTCAGTTTACCTGAAGAATATTGAATTATGGTCCAGTCAGACTTTCTATAGCTGTGATAAAGTCAGAAAGTTCACACAGTTTACCTTTTAAAATGATATCTATATTGTTATATATTTTTTAATAGGGTAACAATTGTATCAAGTACAGAAAATACCTGTTGACCATACTGGAAATGCAGTGTCCTTGCCACTTCCTGTGAGCCAAGCTGCATGCACAAACAATGTTATCTTCCTTTTGTAAACTCCTCCCCCCAATTCACCTCCTTCCCCATTCTCCCCTATGTATTTTGAATGAAGAGAGAAAGACCTGCTTGAAGTCCAGCCTAGGTGACAACCATGGCTTCTTCCATGGTGAACAGAGGCATAACTAGAACCTATAGGGCCCTGGTGCACAAAAGCATGAAAGGCCCCTCTGGCCCCCGACCGGTGCCCTTCCCACTGATCCCGGGGTCTTTACTCCTCCATTGTGGGACCCTTTATTACGGTTCCACAGCGGGCCACCTTCCTGCTATACTGGGGTCCCCCCACAGTGGCCAAATGCTAGAGCCCAGTCACAAGTGTGACCTTTGTGACCCTGGTAGTTCCGCCACTAGTGTCAGTAGTTTTTTATTTTTTTCATTTTTATTATTTCTTACATATTTTTTCGGACCCCCATTGGGGGCATTTGGTGAAGAATTTTTGAGAGAGAAAAGAGATTCATCAACCCATTCCTCTGCAGCCTCAGCTGCCCAGAATGAATAAACAGGGATAGCTCTGTACAAAGTTTCCCGTTCATTCATAAACTGAGGCATAGTAAACTCAGTTTACTATGTCCCAGCTATGAATGAATAAAAGAAAAAAAGAGTCAGTGATCGGTACGGATCACTGACCCTATTCATTAGAACAAGGAAGGAGCCGGTAAATTACACATTTACCGGCTCCTTCCCTGCTCTTCATCCTGACAGATCCCCCGCAGCAGCTGGTGGGAGGGGGAAACCCAGGAGTGCAGCGGGTTGGGTGGGCCAGAGAAGCACAAAGGAATCCGGTACAGCAGGACAGCGATAGGGAGGTGGCGGGAGTGGCATGTGGAGGAACCAATGCCCTCCATTTTCCTCCTGCAGCTGCTGAATGTCTGTGGGAGGGAGAGGAGGAGAAGCGGGCATTCAGTGGCTCCATGGAGGGCTTGGTTCCTCTACATGCCGCCGCCCTCCTATCCAGGTGTACAGGGCGCCGTGCGGACCCCCCTGGAGCATAGGGCTGGGTCACAATGGCGACCCCTGTACATACGCCCCTGATGGTGAAGCTAAACTACAAGCAAAAACCATTCCTCTACCGGCTTTGTAGCACATTGTTTGTTGTTTTTGCCCGTTTTAGACTAAATGAAGCTTCCTTCATACTCAGTCTATACTAATATAAACAGGTAGTCATCCACGGCCAGAAAAACATCTTCCTTCGAGATTTAAAGGTTATCTTCAGGATATTAATTTCTGGTCTTTTTATATATTTATATGTTTAATAACATCAAGTTTCCAATTTGCACTTTGAAAAAAATAAGTGCTTTTCTGCTTATTGTAGACTATGTGCAAGTCCTGGATATGGGCCTTCTAGAACTGACCATACTGGCTGTGAAGTTTGGAGAAGAGGTAAAATATTGGGCATGTGATTTTCTTTTTTGTTCTGGAGGGAATCTTCACAAGCTGGCACAGAGTCAATTGGGCACCTATGTGTACATCTTATTACGTTATTAATTTGGGATTATTACCGTATATTCTCGAGCATAAGCTGAGTTTTTCAGCACATTTTTGTTGTGCTAAAAATGCCCCCCTCGGCTTATACTCTAGTCTGTGTCCATCTTCAACTTTGTGCGCCTGATCCTGGTCAGCCGTAGGTCCCCTGGACCCCAGACTTAGTACACATTTAGCCCCCCTCTTCCTCTACAAGGATGCAAAGTTTGTAGTCTGGAGGACCTATGGCCGGGGAGCACCGACTTTTCAAAGCCGGGCACCCCTTCCATAGACTCCCATGTTAAATGGTAATTTCTCTGGTGATTTTGGGGACACGGTCCCGGTCGGCCCTAGGTCCCCTGGACCCCAAACTTGGCGCACATGTAGCCTTACTCTTCCTCTACAAGTGTTCAAAGTTTGTTTTCCAGGGGACCTAAGGCCGGGGAGCACTGATTTTTCAAACCTGGGCACCCCTTCCATAGACTCCCATGTTAAACGTCAGTCTAGTCGCACAGCGCCGGAGATCAGGTAGGGAGGTTGGGCACAGTGAGACATGGACACAGTGAGGCATGCAGATGGACACCCTAGGCTTATACTCGTGTCAATACATTTTCCCAGTTTTTTGTGGTAAAATTAGGTGCCTCTGCTTATATTTGGGTCGGCTTATACTCTAGTATATACGGTGTGTGTGTACCCATGTGTCTGGGTGTCTGCAACACCTCTGCAACAATTTAATTGCAGCCAGCTTTATTGTTTTGTACATCTTAGGGTTATAAATATGGCATTGTCTTTCTCACTTGAACCATGCAGCATCTGCTCCCATTGCAATATTTTTCCATTGCTTAACGTTCAGTGTAAGGCCTCCCCCACATGGGCGTACACTAAGTGGACATGCACAGCTGTGCGATATGAATGGGACTGCTTGCACACAAGGGGCAAACACGGCCCTTTGCATGGATGTACGCTTAGATACACACCAACCAACTTTTTTTTCGTTATGAAATGACAACGAAAAACTACCTTTTAGGGTTATTGATTGCTATACTATTGATCTGTTAAAGGATTATATCTCTCTCGTGTTCTGGCCCATGAGGACAGGGCCTCTTTTTAGAAGGGGGTGGATGTAGCACCCTCCTACAGTGAGGAAAAAAATTATTTGATCCCCTGCTGATTTTGTACATTTGCCCACTGTCAAAGAAATGATCAGTCTATCATTTTAATTGTAGGTTTATTTTAACAGTGAGAGACAGAATAACAACAAAAATATCCAGAAAAACACATTTCAAAAAAGTTATAAATTGATTTGCATTTTATTGAGTGAAATAAGTATTTGATCCCCTATCAATCCGCAAGATTTCTGTCTCCCAGGTGTCTTCTATACAGGTAACGAGCTGAGATTAGGTGCACTCCCTTTAAGCCCTGGTTCACACTGGTGCGATTTGACATGTCAAATCGCATGTAGATCGGCGAAATTTGCCGCAAATTGCGGGCAATGGCACCGTCCTAATCGGTGCGACGCTGCATCTGCGGCACTGCACTGATTACAAAAAGTAGTTTCTGTACTACTTCTTGCAATTTCAGCCGCGATTTACATTGACATCTGTGTCAGATGTCTCTGTAATCGAGCTGAAATCGGGACTGACAGGCAGGAGTGAAATCGTGCGAGTTCAGCTGACCTTGCACGGCTTCACTCCCGCAGCCCCAGTGTGAACCTGGGCTAAGAGAGATCTCCTAATCTCAGCTTGTTACCTGTATAAAAGACACCTATCCACAAAAGCAATTAATCAGATTCCAATCTCTCCACCATGGCCAAGACCAAAGAGCTGTCCAAGGATGTCAGGGACAAGATTGTAGACCTACACAAGGCTGGAATGGGCTACAAGACCATTGCCAAGCAGCTTGGTGAGAGGGTGACAACAGTTGGTGCGATTATTCGCAAATGGAAGAAACACAAAATAACTGTCAACCTCCCTCGGTCTGCGGTTCCATACAAGATCTCATCTCGTGGAGTTTTAATGATCATGAGAACGGTAAAGAATCGGCTCAGAACTACACGGGAGAATCTTGTCAATGATCTCAAGGCAGCTGGGATCATAGAAAACAATTGGTAACACACTACGCCGTGAAGGACTGAAATCCTGCAGCGCCCGCAAGGTCCCCCAGCTCAAGAAAGCTCATGTAGAGGCCCGTCTGAAGTTTGCTAATGAACATCTGAATGACTCAGAGGAGAACTGGCTGAAAGTGTTGTAGTCAGATGAGACCAAAATTTTGCTTATTGACACCAACTCAACTCGCCGTGTTTGGAGGAGGAGGAATTCTGCCTATGACCCCAAGAACACCATCCCCCACCATCAAACATGGAGGTGGAAACGTTATGCTTTGGGGGTGTTTTCCTGCTAAGGGGACAGGACAACTTCACCGCATCAAAGGGACGATGGACGGGGCCATGTACCCTCAAATCTTGGGTGAGAACCTCTTTCCCTCAGCCAGGACATTGAAAATGGGTAGTGGATGGGTATTCCAGCATGACAATGACCCAAAACACACGGCCAAGACAACAAAGGAGTGGCTCAAGAAGAAGCACATTAAGGTCCTGGAGTGGCCTAGCCAGTCTCCAGACCTTAATCCCATAGAAAATATGTGGAGGGAGCTGAAGGTTCGAGTTACCAAACGTCAGCCTCGAAACCTTAATGACTCGGAGAGGATCTGCAAAGAGGTGTGGGACAAAATCCCTCCTGAGATGTGTGCAAACCTGGTGGCCAACTACAAGAAACATCTGACCTCTGTGATTGCCAACAAGTGATTTGCCACCAAGTACTAAGTCATGTTTTGCGAAGGGGTCAAATATTTTCTGGATATTTTTGTTGTTATTCTATCTCACTGTTAAAATAAACCGACCATTAAAATGATAGACTTATAATTTCTTTGTCAGTGGGCAAACGTACAAAATAAGCAGTGGATCAAATGTTTTTTTCACTCACTGTAGGTAGTTAGGATGATAGGTAAATTTAGTTATTTTTAGCTCCTCTATAATCATTGGAGCAGCTATTGGTTTCTCTGCGCTGTTCTAGATCTCACAGGCTGCAGGTTTGATTGCTTCCCCCTGCATTATGGAGGATCCAGAACATAGAGGGCTGGGAGAATCACATGGGCAGCGCTAATATTTATTGTGCTGCAGCCAATCTCTGGGAAGGTGTGCCCAGCAGGTGGCAGGGCGTAGGGTGGGGGGGCATAAATAGTCTGGGGTCTGGAGCAGCCCTGTTCTTATCCTGCTGGAGAGGTTTCCAACTCTTGAGGCAGTTCTGGAGTCTGCTGATGTTCATCATGATCCCAGCTGTAACAGAGCTGGGGGGCCTATTCCCAATAACCTTGGGAGCTTACTAAGCAGTTTCACATAAGGATTTGGTTTGGAGAACTCACTGAAGAGTGCCTGGTGGAGGCTGGAAAGTGTGTACGTGCCTTGGGACATCTTGAATTTTGACCTGAGCTCAGGATCCTTGTGACTTTGTGCTGTTCTACAGCTCTTACAGGGTCTCAGTTCTGGTCTTTCTTCTTTATTTCTTGCTTAAAGACTGTTCAAAGAAGCTTCATTTAGCATATGACTCAAGCTGTCCCGACGTGTATCTAGAGTTGGCGCAGTGCTACTTTTGAACACTAGTGGGTAGAATTTACCAAATAAGCTGTGAGCTGGTTGCA
This sequence comes from Rana muscosa, assembly GCA_029206835.1. NCBI lineage: Eukaryota > Metazoa > Chordata > Amphibia > Anura > Ranidae > Rana > Rana muscosa. The sequence goes on along the minus strand of CM055126.1, from coordinate 197,582,594 downwards.
GATTTGCTTTGACTCAACAGACACAGCTCCTATTCTTTGTGGTCACTCTCTACATGTGTCACTGTAAATTTTGCACCTAATGTTATCAGTGCCAAGCATTTTTAGACTGAGACCTGGGGTGTTTTAGGTGAGAAGTTTGTTTTTACGTATGTACCAAGTCAATAAATATCATACTGTTTTCCTGTTCCCTTTCAGTCCAAGCCACGCTTTGAGATGTATTGTTCTAGCGACGTGATCCATATCAGGACATGCTCAGACTCGTGCGCTGCGTTAATGAACCTTATACAATACATCGCCAACTATGGGGATCTGTATCCACCACCGCAAACACAGACCTCACCAGGACCCCACAAAAATGCCAAAAAGGTAGGGAGCAGAGAGAGAAGAAACTGTATTCTGATGATGATCTGATCCTATGCCAACAATCAAATGAGAATTATGAATTTGTGTAATATGACAAAAGAAACAAAATCCTTCCTCATTTGATTATTTTTATTTATTTATACATACATACATATATTTATACATACGTACACACACACACACACGCACACGCGCGCGCACACACATATACATACATACATACATACATACATACACACATACATACACACATACATACATACACACATACATACACACATACATACATATATTTATACATGCGCACACATATACACATACACATACACACATACATACATATATACACACATACATACATATATACACACATATATATATATACATACATACATACATATACATACATACATACATACATACATACATACATACATATATATATATATATATATATATATATATATATATATATATATATATATATTAAATTATATAAAACATTTTTTTTTATCCACCTGGCTGGATATTAATGCAGAAATTAAACCTAACTTTTAGAAAAATGATCAGGCAGTTCTTTTCATACATGCTATGTCTTTTCTGCAATAAGGCACACTTACCTGCCTGCTCGCAGTTTTATCTTAAATGTACACTGAGCTGCGCATTTCTGGTACCCTCTGGTGGTGTCGAAATAAGTGACTCTTCGGGCTTCGTCCCCCCGCTGGCCAATAAAGAAGCAGGGGGGGGGGATTATTACAGTGGCTGGTGAGGGATGTAGCTGCTGCATTTCTGGAAGATGGAGACAAGTATATTGGGGAGTTTAGTTCCACTTTAAAGCAGAGATAAACCCTCCTATCCTTTTCAGCCATCAAAGCTGCCATCTTAGCCTCTGTTTGATCTGCAACTGTCATGGTGCTGCACATGTGATCACTTATGACACCAGCCATTTGATGGTTTGACAGTTTGGTTAATAGCACAAGTAAATGTGACATTTGGCATTCTCTGCATCCTTGGAATGTAACAGTTTTTTTGAAACCCTGAAATTGGTGGGGTTAGTTTCCGATTTTAGGGCCAGTTCACACTACATGCAGTCCAGTGCGGTTTTTTTTTTCTGCGTCAAAAATGCATGGAAATTAGGTTATATGGTTTTTAATGCCATAGTTCACAGTGCTTGCAGTTCCAGTGCTTTCCAGTTCCGGGAAAAAAAAGTAGAACATGCTGCATTTTTCCTGCACTGGACTGTTCTGGAACCCTGTAAAACGCATCAAAAACGCACTGAAACACACATGTCCTTGTGTAAGGTTAAGAAAAAAAGAGGAGAAAAAATGCACTGGGCTGCATCAAAAACGCACTGGAACGCATCAAAAACGCACATGCAGAAAATCATCTGGAATGCATCCGGACTGCGTTTCTATGGTGTGAACTGGCCCTAAAGGAGAAGTACAGCCAAAGATCATTTGGCTGTATTTATCCTATGAATCACAGGAGTGTAGTTCATTCTGCGTTCCTGTGACCTGTTTTCAGCAGACAGCAGGCTGAAGCCCACTGTCGGCTGACGTCACAGAGCTGGTCCAGGCTGGGGAAAGATCACTACAATATGGTTGGGATCCGCCCATAACCCTGGATCGGCACCTGGCTCAGCCTCTTGGTGAGCCAGCTGCTCCCGCACCTGCCCCTTCCACAGCCCAGCGCTCCAGTGAGCATGGAGGGGGAAGGCAGAGCAGATAGTGGTGACCGACAGTCACCAGCTCTCTGCTCACAGAGCTCTGAGAACCGAGCGATCATATATATTGAGAGCATTTTAATTTTCCCTACCCACAACTGCTTTAAAACTGTAATGTATTTCTTTTTAAAATGCAGTTCTTGTCTTGCAGAATGACCCCTGTGCAGCATCCAACTCTCGGGGCCCTCTGCTGGCCGAGGCTGAGCAGCAAATCCTGCGAGATTTAATGATCGATGCCATGGAGGATATGGACATCAGCCAAGTTTCTGCACCAGTAAAACCCCTGCTAAATGGTACATGCATTTTTAAAAATGTATATATAAATGCTAATTTTTGTTTGCAGTGCATCTGTAGCCACTGAACAAAACTATAAAATTTACAAGACGCGGTTGGGAAATGTAAGCATGCTGGGAATGCAAGTACCTGTGTTCATTTTAAAATCAGTTTTGGCAAGCTTGGGAAAGGATGTGGATCCCAGACTGCAGACAGGGCATTGATTTTCTGTCTAGGTCAGGGGTAGGCAACCTTGGCACCCCAGCTGTGGTGAAACTACAATTCGCATACTGCCTCTGGGAGTCATTTCTTTGGCGGTCAGTATTGTAATGCTTTATCAGACTTATTCCACAATAGCACAACAGCTGGAGTGCTGAGGTTGCCCTAGCTCTGGTCTAGGTAGACTGTAATTCCTGCCCCCTCCCAGCACAAAGCCCCAACCAACAGTTCAATACAAAAGCTTCTACTGACCACTGTGATTCTGGCACTGGGCTGTAAAATGGCAGGGGAGGGAGGGGCTTGGTGCGGACTTGGATATAAGGGTTCCACCTGGACCTGGGATCCAGGGTATTTCCTAAGAATTTAGGAAGTTCTTTAACCCCTTCATGACCACACTAAAGTCAAATGACGGCTACAGCGCGGCTGCACTTTGCCAGGAGACCCTCATATGACGTCCTTCCGTGCTTGCGCCCCCTGTGGTGCGCACCAGCAGTGACCTGTGACCAAAGGACGCAGCTGATCACAGATCAGGGTAAAGAGCAAATCACAGAGGAACTTTACCACGCGATCAGTTATGTCCAATCACAGCTGATCATGGATGTAAACAGGATTTGCCGGTTATCAGCAATCCTCCGCTCACGCTGACAATGCATGAGGAGAGGAGAGCCATAAACCAGCAAATTCACACAGGGGACATCTGCACTTACTAGCACTGATTATCAGTGTCCAGATTATCAGTGCTGCAAATCTTTGCTCACCAGTCCTGACAATCTGTGCCCAACAGTGCTGCCTGTCAGTGCAGCCTCATCGGTGCCACCTTATCAGTGCCACCTTATCAGCACACATCAGTCAAAATGTTGTTTGGGTACAGTGTTGCATGACCACGCAATTGTCATTTAAAGTGCAATAGCACTGAAATCTGAAAATTGGCATGAGCAGGAAGGGGGTGAAAGTGCCCAGTAGGCAAGTGGTTAATGTACAGGGTAAGGTGTTTGTTACAGTACAGCGCAAAATGCAATAACCAATGGCAGCCTGTCAGCATTAACACTGACTACAATAAAGACAAATATGGTCAGGTATTATGAGTTATTGTACTTCCACTTCATCATTACACATAGCACTGTTCTAGTGTTAATCGAAATTTCATTAAAGAGTGCACTAACCTGTTTTTCTAATGCTTGCTTAGGTATTTCAGATGGCAAATTTGATACTCAGGACCCTCCTTGCTCCGATCTATTCCTTTTTCCTGATGAAAGCGGTGCGGTGTCTGAAGAGTCCAGCCCAACATTCATGATGGCTGCTCCCCATCTTATGAGTGACGCCATTCTAGATGGCCCCTTCGAGAGTGATGACTTCTGTATTTTGTATGCTCCAAAAACACCTGCTTTGGTAAGCTTCATTACTGTCCACATTACCACAAAAAATTCTATATCTTCTATAAAAATGCTTTATGTGCATTGGTGGGCAGTTATAGCAAATAAGGCCTCTGTGTTGATGGTCAATGGAAGTGATAAAAGTCCCCCAGCCTTGGCGTCAGCAGGAGTAGGAAAATCCTTCCTGGCTTTGGTGTCGGCAGAAGAATTAAAACCCCTTCTTTGTTGTTGGCAGGCGTAATAAAAGCCTCCCCCCCCCCCCCCCACACACACACACACACCGCTTTGGTGTCAGTGGGAGTAATAAAAGCCCACCCTCCCAACATTGATCTTCAGTGGTCACCTACCTCTGTACAGGCTTTATATCTGTTTTTCTATGTGTATATTAAGGTTTATATAAAGCAATAAGGGAAATAAACCTCTGTTGCGTATAAATGTGCTTTTACTAAACAATAATGCTGCACATACAAACATAACGACCCCAAACACACCTCCAAGATGACCACTGCCTTACTAAAGAAGCAGAGGGTAAAGGTGATGGACTGGCCAATCATGTCTCCAGACCTAAACCCTATTGAGCATCTGTGGGGCTCCTCAAACGGAAGGTGGAGGAGCGCAAGGTCTCCAACATCCACCAGCTCCGTGATGTCATCATGGAGGAGGGGAAGAGGACTCCAGTGGCCACTTGTGAAGCTCTGGTGAACTCCATGCCCATGAGGGTTAAGGCAGTGCTGGAAAATAATGGTGGCCACACAAAATATTGACACTTTTTGGGCCCAATTTGGACATTTTCATTTAGGGGTGTACTCACTTTTGTTGCCAGCAGTTTAGACATTAATGGCTGTGTGTTGAGTTATTTTGAGGGGACAAATTTACACTGTTATACAAGCCGTACACTCACTACTTTACATTGTAGCAAAGTGTCATTTCTTCAGTGTTGTCACATGGAAAGATAGAATAAAATATTTACAAAAATGTGAGGGGTGTACTGACTTTTGTGAGATACTGTATATTCTCAGCAGGGAAAGAATGTCCTAAAGATCCCACATCACAGCAAAACCCTGTAAAGAAGCGTATGACAACCTCAGCCCAGGCTCCAACCAGGCTACCCCCCCCCCCCCAATGCGTTTTACTCTGCCCCCATGAGCTTAATCAAGGGGTTCCCATAATTTTTATTTGAAATTCTTTGATAGGCGGAGCTTTAGCAAACCAGTTGTCTTCCAGTTACTTTAAATATTGCAGATCAGAACTCTTCATATATAATAATCCTTTTTACCTGTTTTTTTTTTTTGGTATTATATAAGAATAAGAACGAGGAGCCAAGCGTGAGAAAGCTGGTTGAAGACTCCATCACAATTAAAGAGAATTACTTCAGTTTACCGGATGGGAAGGCAGACACCAATAAGGCATCGGTACATTTCCCAGTTCCTGTAATTCGATATGTGGTTAAAGAGATCTCGCTGGTCTGGCACCTGTATGGGGGGAAAGATTTTGGAAGTTCTCATCCTTCTACTTCCCCGGCTAAGCATTATATGTGAGTATTTTATGTATAGTCCAGTCATTTTTTTTTTTTTTAACCCACATTTAACGTAACCCAAAGAAAATCTTTATTATTTATACTTTTATATATTTTTATATATATATATATACACAAACACACACACACACACACACACACACACACACACACTCACACACATACACATACACATACACACACACACACACACACACACACATACACACACACACACACACACACACACACAAAAATAAATTATAACTTGTTCCCCTGCAGATTTTGCAAGTTTGCCCACTTACAAAGAAATTAAGGGTCTATAATTTTTTTATCATAGGTGTATTTTAAAGGATATTGACAGAATAGCAACCAAAAATCCAGAAAAAAACACACAATACAAATGTTATAAATTGAGTTGCAGTTTAGGGAGTAAAATAAGTATTTAATCCCCATGCAAAAAATGGCCTAGTACTTGGTGGAGAAACCCTTGTTGGCAAGCACAGAGGTCAGACGTTTCTTGTAGTTGGTGACCAGGTTTGCGCACATCTCAGGAGGGATTTTGGTCCACTCTTTACAGATCTTTTTAAAATCCTTAAGGTTTCTTGGCGGTCGCTTGGCAACTCGAAGTTTCAGCTCCTTCCATAAATTTTATATAGGATTAAGGTCTGGAGACTGGCTAGGCCACTCCTTTGTTGCCTTGGCAGTATGTTTTGGGTCATTGTCATGCTGGAAGACCCATCCACGACCCATCTTCAGTGTTCTGGCTGAGGGAAGAAGGTTCTCATCAAGATTTTACAATAGATGGCCCCATCCATTGGCCCCTCCATACTGCAAAGTCGGCCTGTACCCTTAGCAGAGAAACGGCCCCAAAGCATAATGTTTCCACTGCCGTACTTTACTGTAGGGATTGGGTTATTAGGGTCATAGTCAGCATTTTTCTTCCTCCAAACACGGCGAGTCGAGTTAATGCCAAAGAGCTAAATTTTGGTCACATCTGACCACAGCACTTTCTCCCAATCCTTCTCTGAATCATTTAGATGTTCATTGACAAACTTCAGACAGGCCAGTACATGTGCCCTCTTGAGGGGGGGGGGGGACCTTGTGGGCACTGCAGGATTTCAATCCATGGCTGTGTATTGTGTTACCAATGGTTTGTTTTGTGACTGCGGTCCCAACTGCATTCACAAGCTCCTCCTGTGTAGTTCTGGGCTGATCCCTCACTTTTCTCATGACCATCCTCACCCCATGAGGCCAAATCTTGCATGGAGCTCCAGACCGAGGGAGATTGATGGTTATTTTGTATTTCTTCCATTTGTGAATTATCACTCCAACAGTTGTCTCCTCCTCACCAAGCTTCTTGCTGATGGTTTTGTTGCCCATTTCAGCCGTGTGCAGGTCTACAGTCTTGTCCTTGATGTCCTTTGACAGCTCTTTGGTGTTGTCCATGATGGTGAGGTTTGAGGCTGGGTTCACACTTGTGCGACACGACAGCCGTCCTTCTTTGGATCCGACTTTGCCCTGCGACATGAAGCCGACATATGTCCGACTTTCAATGAACAGGGATCCGGCTTGGATCCCCGCCAATACCAGGCACTGTGTTTGGTATGAATCTTGAGGGGGAACTCCACACCAAATTTTAAATAAAAAAACGGCATGGGTTCCCCCTCCAAGAGCATACCAGGCCCTTGGGTCTGGTATGGATTTTAAGGTGACCCCGCTAAGCCGAAAAACGGCGTGGGGGTCCCCCCAGGATCCATACCAGGCCCTTGGGTCTGTTATGGATTTTAAGGGGAACCCCCTATGCCAAAAAACCAGCGTGGGGGTCCCCCCAAAATCCAAACCAGACCCTTATCCGAGCACGCAACCTGGCAGGCCGCAGGGGAAGAGGCGGGGGGACAAGAGAGCGCCCCCCCTCCCTCCTGAACCGTACTAGGCCGCATGCCCTCAACATGGGGGGTTTGGTGCTTTGGGGCAGGGCCTCTTCCCGACAGGGCCTCTTCCCGACAACCCTGGCCGTTGGTTGTCGGGGTCTGCGGGCAGGGGGCTTATCGGAATCCGGGAGCCCCCCCTTTAATAAGGGGGCCCCCAGATCCCGGCCCCCCCACCCTATGTGAATGAGTATGGGTTACATCGTACCCCTACCCCTTCACCTGGTGGAAAAAAATGTCAATAAAAAAAACACACACACAGGTTTTTGAAGTAATTTATTACACAGCTCCGGAGGTCTTCTTCTGACTCCGGGGGTCTCTTCCGTCTTCGGGGGTCTCTGGTGTCGTCTCTGCGCTCTCCGGTTCTTTCTTCCTTCTGCCGGGCCTCCGCTATCTTCTTCCAGCTCTTTTGCTATCGGGGCCCGGTCTTCTCCATTGCCTTCTTCCCTCGCTCTCCGGTTCTTTCTTTCTTTCTTTCTTTCTTTCTTTCTTTCTTCTGCTGGCCCCTCCACTATCTTCTTCCAGCTCTTTTGCTAGTGGAGGGGGCCGGTCTTCTCTGTCTCCGTCTTCTTCCCTCTTCTCCTTCTTGATGTTGACACGTCGCTTCCTCCCGCTGTAATGCTTGGCTGTTCGCTCCGCAGCGATTTATATAGGCTTCTCATGACGTCACAGTCACATGCTCCGGGTGGCCCCGGAGCATGTGACTGTGACGTCATGAGAAGCCTATATAAATCGCTGCGGAGCAAACAGCCAAGCATTACAGCGGGAGGAAGCGACGTGTCAACATCGAGAAGGAGAAGAGGGAAGAAGACGGAGACGGAGAAGACCAGCCCCTCCACTAGCAAAAGAGCTGGAAGAAGATAGTGGAGGCCCGGCAGAAGGAAGGAAGAACAGGAGAGCGTGGAGACGACACCGGAGACCCCCGAAGATGGAAGAGACCCCCGGAGTCGGAAGAAGACCTCCGGAGCTGTGTGATAAATTACTTTAAAAACCTGTGTGTGTTTTTTTTATTGACATTTTTTTCCACCAGGTAAAGGGGTAGGGGTACGATCTACCCCATACTTATTCACATAGGGTGGGGGGCCGGGTACTGGGGGCCCCCTTCTTAAAGGGGGGCCCCCGTATTCCGATAAGCCCCCTGCCCGCAGACCCCGACAACCAACGGCCAGGGTTGTCGGGAAGAGGCCCTGTCCTCATCAACATGGGTGCAGGGTGCTTTGGGGTGGGGGGGCCGCAGGTCGCCCCCCTGCCCCAAAGCACCAAACCCCCCATGTTGAGGGCATGCGGCCTGGTACAGTTCAGGAGGGAGGGGGGCGCTCTCTCGCCCCCCCTCTTCCCCTGCGGCCTGCCAGGTTGCGTGCTCGGATAAGGGTCTGGTTTGGATTTTGGGGGGACCCCCTCGTCGGTTTTTTCGGCGTAGGGGTTCCCTTCAAAATCCATACCAGACCCAAGGGCCTGGTATGCTCTTGGAGGGGAACCCATGCCGTTTTTTTATTTAAAATCTGGCGTGGAGTTCCCCCTCAAGAGTAGCAGAGCACAAGTCGCATGCCAAAGTCGGATCATGCAAGACTGCGGTCCGACTTTGATCCGACTTCAATGATAGTCAATGGGCTGAAGTCGGATCAAAGTCGGACCAAAGTAGTACAGGGAGCATTTTCAAAGTTGGACCGACATGTGTCGGACCAGTTAAGACGGCTCCCATAGGGAAACATTAATTTTCACATCATGCGACATGAGCTCCCAATGTCGGAGCGATTGTCGCCCAAGTGTGAACCCGGCCTGAATGGAAGAAAGAGATTATGTGGACAGGTGTTTTTTATACACATAACGAGTTGTCGTTAGGAGCACCTTCTTAAATTGACAGGACTAATCTGTGTACCACATGAGCACATACTGTAGCCAGTCTGTGGGAGCCGGAATTATTGTTGGTTTGTACAGAATGAAATGCTTATTTTACTCACTGAACTGCAATTCCATTTATAACATTTGTATCGTGTTTTTTTTTTTTCTGGTTGATATTCTGTCTCTATCATTTAAAATGGACCTATGATAAAAAATTATAGACCCTTCATTTCTTTGTAAGTGGGCAAACTTACAAGATCTGCAGGGGATCAAATAATATATACCCGTATTTATCGGCGTATAATACGCACCCTAACTTTAAGAGGGAAGTTTCAGGAAAAAAACTTTCCACAGCCCCCTCCGTATAACACGCAGGCTCAGTTTACCCTCTATTTTCAGGGTAAAAAAGTGAGTGTTATACGCCAATAAATACAGTATATAGATTTATTTGTCTGTTGAAAATATTCTCTCACTTCATACTTGCTAAAATAATTGTCAGCATGATGTGAAGTAAGGAAAAATCTTTTATGAAACCAGATGGCAGTAAAAAAAACAAAACAAAACACAAGCATTTAATCCTCCACTCTATCCAAAACCAAAGGAAGCGTTTTTGGCTTGATTTAGACTTTAAAGCAGAACAATACTCCATTCTGCTTTTAGGGATTTGATGTCTGCAAGCTCCCATGTGTGAGCTGACATCTTCTCTTGAGCATCTGCGGCCATCTTGATTGGCTGGCCCAGGATGACATAGCTCATGTGCATGTGCTTGGCGGTTCAGTCACCCCTATACATGCGCAGCTTGGTGTACACACACAAGAAGAATGTGAGCAGGAAGTTAATAGACCTTTATTGCAGCAAATACCTAGTATGCCAAGAAAAACCTTGCTGACCAATTTTTTTTAAAATAGATCCACTTTAAGGTAAATAGAGTGAACCTTCTTAAAATGTTGTGCCTTCTTCAAGGAGTCCTCACAGCTCCCCTTCAAGTACACCCACCAGACGATCCAACAGCTTAATCAGAGGGGGCCGCGGAAGAAACCAGGACTTCCTAATGGAGATCCAGCTAACCAAGGTAAGGTTTTCATTTGAAGACTTGGTGTCCTTCACTTGGTGTGCACTATGATAAAGTGACTTTTCTTTCTACATGTATTATGTAGATCTTGTAGTTTAACTAAATATCTGGTGAAGACCATTACCATTCAGTGGTTAAATTTATACATATTTAGATAAACTAGATAACTGTGGCCTGTGCTGTTGATGGATTCCACAAGCAGAAACTAGGTGGTAGCTGGAAGGGTACAAGGATAAGGACAGGGCTGGTTGGGGCTGAATCATCTTTTATAGCTGAGAGATCATAGCTCATTGCTTATTTAAAGAGAACCAGTCACTAAAGGGTATTTGTAATAGTCTGTACTCACCACAATTCCTTGAAGTTTAGTTAAAACTAAAAACAGAAAAACTGAGGAATCGGCATAAGGGACATAACTTCTAGTACAGTAGTATGATGTTGTTGTCTGTATTCTTCTGCTTTCAGTTGAAATCTTGCTGTGTCGCGCATGGTCTCCTTGCTGGAGAGGGAGCTGTACCTGAGGACCTGCAGTGCAAGGCTCCTCATGCTGCTTCTTGTATTCTCTGCTTTCTCTAACTCTTGTGCTGCTTGTTAAGTATTTCCCCCACAAGGCGTTAAATCAACAGTCTTCAGGGGAGCAGCTCTGAAATGAGGAAGCAACGCCCTGCTCCTCTACCAAAATGTCAGCCTCCACTTAGTAATGCATTGCGAAGCACCTCTCGCTTCTGACGAAGTGGCCGCGCCAATTGCGAGCTTCCACAGATCTAAGGCCCCGGGTTCTGATGGCTTGCCTATCGAATTCTATGCGCAGTATAGTGAACTCCTCACCCCCAAAACTGTTGGCGCTCTATAATCACCTTTTCAATAATTTTACTTTGCCCCCCTCTATGAGAGAGGCACCCATTGTTCTTATTCCTAAACCAGGTAAGGACCCGGGCCTACCAGAATCATATAGGCCTATATCACTCTTGCAGGTGGATATAAAGATCCTTGCTAAAATCTTGGCACTTCGTCTAAATCAAGTGATATGGAGTCTGATTTATACTGACCAGGCAGGCTTTATGCTGGGCCATAACACATCGTTTAACCTCAGAAGACTCTATATCAACCTGCAAGCAGTGCATACTGACGTCGGCTCTCGAGTCGTGGTGGCCTTGGACACAGCCAATGCCTTCGATTCTGTGGCGTGGCGGTATCTCTGGGGCTGTCTCAGGAGGTTTGGCTTTGACCCAAACTTCATCAAATGGGTCCAGCTCCTTTATCAGGCCCAGAGGGTTAGGGTTGTTGCCACTGGATGGACCTCTCGTTCCTTTGACCTGACCAGAGGCACTAGGCAGGGATGCCCTCTGTCCCCCTTGCTATACGCCCTAGCAGCCGAACCCCTAGCAATCTCTATCAGAGATAACCCTATGATTCATGGTCTCCCCTGGGACCGTTGGTAGAGAAAATTAGCCTCTACGCAGATGATACATTACTTTACCTAGCAGACTCTGAGTAATGCATTGTGAAACTAGGCATGGTAAGACCGTAATAGGGAAAAGATTAGCTGCAGTGAGATCACAGAAAATACTGATGACAATTCAGATGGCTACTTAAAGTGGAACTAAACCCTCCTATCGTTTTTAGCCAAGGAAGCTGCCATCTTGTCCATCTTGTCCTTAATCATCAACTGCCATGATGCTGCACATATGATCAGTTATGACACCAGCCATTTAATGGTTTGACAGTTTGGTTGAGAGCACAACCTATGTGACAGTTACATTCCCAGCTTTCCAGGAATTAAACTGTTTTTTGAAACCGTTAAATGTATGGGTTCAAAGCAGAACTTTACCCCTAACAACTTGCTAAAAATAATGTTCTTTTAGCAAGGAACATGCATTCCCCTTTAATAATTATGCTACCAAAATTAGTGTGTTGTAAATTGCCTCCATCATTGTTCCTGTTTTCTTTTTGCTGGAGACTGCCATTTTGCTAAAGCCCAGAGCCCCTGAGCAGCAGTAAATCTTTAGGCTTTCAGATCGGCCTCTACATTTTCAGCACAGTGCCAAAAATTAGAGAGCAACTGAGCATAGTGAGACAGTGGATTACTGAATTTTAAACCGTATAAGCAGGTATTTTTAATGTTTTACATATCTGCAAAAGGGGTCCAACCTGAAGTCATCTAGCAAGACCTAATTTTCTGACTAAAGTTCCACTTTAACCCACTCCCTCTCCCTCCCACCCCCTTTTTCTAAATGGCTTTGCTAACCTCCATCCTGATAACTGTCACACATCTCCATACACAGGTGAAATTCCAGCATGAAGTGTATCCCCAGGCTGATCCAGACATCGTCTCCACTTTATCAGAACAGCTGGTGTCACGGCAACTTTTCATCGTCCAGGATTTGGAAATTAGAGACCGATTGGCTACATCTCAGATGAATAAATTCCTTCATCTTTACAGCAGCAAGGAGATGCCACGGAAAGCCCATTCCAACATGGTAAGATGCAGCAGTTACTTTGTGAGACTTCAAGGTACTTGGTTGCCATTTCTTTCTTTAAGAACACCAAATCACTATTTTTTGTCTGCACTGTGGTGGGGGGGTGTCTGCACTGTGGTGGGGGGGTGTCTGCACTGTGGTGGGGGGGTGTCTGCACTGTGGTGGGGGGGTGTCTGCACTGTGGTGGGGGGTGTCTGCACTGTGGTGGGGGGTGTCTGCACTGTGGTGGGGGGTGTCTGCACTGTGGTGGGGGGTGTCTGCACTGTGGTGGAGGGTGTCTGCACTGTGGTGGAGGGTGTCTGCACTGTGGTGGGGGGTGTCTGCACTGTGGTGGGGGGTGTCTGCACTGTGGTGGGGGGTGTCTGCACTGTGGTGGGGGGGTGTCTGCACTGTGGTGGGGGGGTGTCTGCACTGTGGTGGGGGGGTGTCTGCACTGTGGTGGGGGGGTGTCTGCACTGAGGGTGGGGGGTGTCTGCACGAGGGTGGGGGGTGCCTGCACTGAGGGGGGGGGGTGACACCATTTTTTTTCACAGCGGGTGACACCAACCCTAGTGACACCACTGTTGGGACCTCCAGAAATTCATTCTGGTTGCCAAATTTAAGTACTGGTATCAGATTTTACACCGAATGGAAGTTTTGATACTGAAAATGCAGGATGCACCGAAACCCTTGGATACAGTGTTGAATTATTTTCTTTATCGTACACCACGGGACACAGAGCTAGTCATTACATAATGGGTTAAGGGTCACCAGCGGTGATTGGACACTGGCACAACCAATGGAAGACAGTTCCCCTCCATATAACCCCTCCCATCAGGGAAGTACCCCAGTTTTTTCGCCAGTGTCGAAAGGTGTTGGACGCGTTAGGAGGTGCTAAAGGAAAGCTCTACCAAAGAGACCCTCTGGGGGTAAAAGAGCTATGCTTTCGGATCCATCCAAGACGCCTACAAATGAGCTGAATCTGGATGGGATCCGGGCCTCATCCATGAGGCGTCGCCTGTAATGTCTCTCTTCGGAGGACTGGGCTCTAAGATCCAGCACTTTCGCTATTTCGCTATAAAGTCCTGGTAAGAGTCTTGTACAAGGCCCAGGGGAGAGGTATCCTTTAAATAGGAACCCATATCCCTGAAGGTTGGCACACATAGCCCACCGTGAAGGGTGAAGTTTGGTATCTGTCTGAAATCTTTCAGCAGAAAAACCTGCGGCGTGGATAAGGTGAGATTAGAAGGTCCATAACTAGGTTGGGACCTTTTTCAAAAAGTGGATGTCTTCTTTTTTTCCACCACTGGGGGGAGTAAAGAGCTGAATATACTCACCTCACTCTGTTCAGTGTCGGCTTCGGCGAAGTACACTGCTCGTCACCTCCGCTGCTGAGCTTGCTGGGGCACCCCGATCCTCCTTTCGGTGGCCGACCAGACACCTGCAGATGCAGGTAAGTGGGAACAAGGGCTGATGAGAGTCCTCTCTCACTATGGCCACCGCCATAGCGCTAAGGGCCGCGCGCGCGCGGGAGCACGCTTTATCGGAGGGGGGGGGGGCGTGGCGCGCGCAGGCACAGAAACGGCGCCAAATTTAAAAGACTGTCAGTGTGAGAAGCACTGCAGCAGCAAGCAAGCTCGTTAGTTCTCTTGTTCCTGGCAGAGAAACACAGCAGCTATACAGGGACGTAAGACTCCATGTGGTTGGATTGGGTACTTCCTAGAAGACATCCATGTTATGCATAGTTATGTGTTAAAAGTTGCATACTTAATGTATTTGCTAAACTGAACACGGTAGTATATGCATTTAGGTACCTTGTATTTTGTCTAAACAGTAAGCCTTCCAGGGGAAGTAATACGGACAAAAAGAGATAAGAAAGCACCACCGCCTGAGAGGAGGCTCTAACTGTGCTGACTCGGTACCTTTCTCTCCTGTGTTGCTAAATGCACCTGTTCAGGATGAGCCATTACCTCTGTCAGGTATGGCGGCTTCCCCAGTGAAGCCTGGGCCTGTATATGTCACTGAGGACACTTTATCAGCTGCCCTAAATAATCTGGAGGAAAAAATTGCTACCTTAATCGCTAAGTCCTCTAAAAAGGGACAATAAGCGAAGCAGGTCTCTTCCAGTATTGGACCTCCCTTCAGAAGTACCTGAGGGAGGAGGATGAGGAGGAGGAGGCTACATCAGCAGAGGATGAGGAGCCAGATTTTAAGGTCACAGGTACAATGCTATAGCAGTGCATTTAAGTTAACCTCTGCGGAGGTAACGGAATTACCTGTCTCCTCCCTAGGGTCATTAAGATCCCTGCAAGGTGCATGCTCCTTCCCGGTTCATCCGTTACTAGAGGATCTAATATACGCAAACTGGCAACATCCAGATAAGCGTTTCTCACCTCCAAAAAGGTTTAACATTCTTTATCCTATGGGGGAAAATTTTTTAAAGAAATGGAGCCTGCCTGCGGTAGTTGCGGCTATTTCTTGTGTAAATAAAAACCTGACATGTCCGGTGGATAATGTACAAGGGTTTAAAAGATCCTTCTGAGAGGAAGTTGAAATCCTCCTTCCTTTTGGCCGGCTCAATTACCCAACCTGCAGTAGCAGCAGTCGGTATGTGTCAGGTCATCAGCCAACAGGTAAAGCAGGGGCTGAAGGAACTGCCTTCAGAGCAGGCTAGAAATTGGGAAAATTTGCCTAAAGCCTTATGCTTCACAGTGGATGCCATGAGAGATTCTATCATACAGGCATCACGCCTTACACTCCAGCTGGTACAGATGCGCAGAGTACTTTGGCTTAAGCATTGGTCAGCGGAAACCCCATGCAAAAAGCTGTTGGCAAGTTCCCGTACCATGGCGAACGCCTATTTGGGGAAGATTTAGAAAAATATATACAGAAGATATCAAGTGGTAAAACGACTTTTACCTGAGAGAAAGAAAAACAAGAGATCTTGTTTTAAACGCTCTCTCTCCCCAGCTCCCGGGAAATCTGACTCCAACCAGTGGCGGCGGCCTGTTTTAGCCGCCCACAAGAGCCAAGGGGCAAGCTCAGAAGAACAAGAAGCCGTGGGGTGCAAGAGCTAATAAGCAAGCCCCCAAAGCCTCTCAGTGAAGGGGCGCCCCCGCTCGGCCGAGTGGGAGGAAGGCTTTGTCAGTTCTGAGCGACTTGGTGGTCAGAAATCCAGGACAATTGGGTAGTATCCACAATATCCTCAGGGTACAAACTGGAATTTCGAGAGATCCCACCTTCTCAATTCCGAGGTTCAAGACTCTCCAAGGATCCACAAAAAAGAGAATCCTTCTTCAAAGGTTTGAATCACTTAATGGCTCAAGGGGTAGTTACAGACGTACCCCAAAAAGAGCGAGGTTCAGGTTTTTACTCAAACCTCTTTGTGATTCCAAAGCCAAATGGAGACGTCAGACCCATCCTGGATCTAAAATCCCTAAATCGGTTCCTGAACGATCGCCATTTTCGAATGGAAACGATCCGATCCGTGGCCGCCACTTTAAAGGGCGGAAAATTCATGGCGCCCATAGATATCAAGGACGCACATTTACACATACCCATCCTCCCCGCTCACCAAAGATTCCTAAGGTTTGCGGTAGAAGATCGCCACTTTCAATTTGTGGCTCTGCCGTTTGGTGTAGCCACCGCGCCCATAGTATTCACAAAGGTGCTAGCTCCTCTGTTAGCAAACCTAAGAACACGGGGCATTGCGGTAACAGCCTATCTGGACGATCTACTAGTAATAGATCAGTCAAAGGAGGGATTGGGTCACGCTGTACACACTACAGTAGGATACCTGGAACATTTAGGATGGATTATAAATTTACAAAGATCCTCTCTCCAGGCCCAAAGAAGGATAGTGTACCTGGGCATGATCATAGATACAGCCCAAAACGGGGTATACCTGCCAGAACCGAAGATACAGTCTCTGAAAGACCTGATCCACAAGGTCAAAGCAAACAAGAGGCCGTCTATTCGCCTTTGCATGAGACTATTGGGAAAGATGGTAGCCTCCTTCGAGGCGGTCCCTTACGCCCAGTTTCATTCGAGACTACTTCAAGGCAATATTTTAGCTTCCTGGAACAGGAAGAGCCAAGCTCTGGATATACCCATGCGCCTGTCCTCACAAGTACGCCACAGCTTCGATTGGTGGCTAGAAGCCAGGAATTTACGGAAGGGAAAGTCCTTCCTCCCAGTGGCCTGGAAGGTGGTATCTAGGGATGCCAGCCTATCGGGCTGGGGTGCAGTATTGGAGGAGGCTTCTACCCAGGGAACCTGGGCCAAGACTCAGGGGATCCTGCCCATCAATGTGCTAGAGATCCGGGCGGTATATCTAGCCCTCAAAACCTGGACATACAGGTTACAGGGCTACCCAGTTCGGGTTCAATCCGACAATACTACTGCAGTAGCTTACATCAATCACCAAGGAGGCACCCGCAGTCGGGCAGCCCAAAGAGAGGTGAACCGGATCCTGGCATGGGCAGAAGAGCATGTACCTTGCCTTTCTGCAATCTTCATTCCAGGGATAGAAAATTGGCAAGCAGACTACCTGAGTCGTCAGCAGCTGCTACCAGGAGAGTGGTCTCTTCACCCCGAGATCTTTCAGGCCATATGTCTGAGATGGGGAAACCCAGATGTAGACCTGCTAGCTGCCAGGTTCAACAAGAAATTGGACAACTTTGTGTCCAGAACGAGAGATCCTCTAGCCTACGGGACAGACGCTCTAATAACTCCATGGAATCAGTTCTCACTGATCTATGCATTCCCTCCGATCCCTCTTCTACAAAGACTGCTTCGCAGGATCAAGGAGGAGGGAATACCAGTAATCCTAGTGGCCCCAAACTGGCCCAGGAGGCCTTGGTACGCCGAGATTGTAAAAATGGCGATAGGAAGGCCCTGGAAGTTTCCACTTCGACACGACCTGCTGTCACAGGGTCCAGTATTCCACCCTTCCTTACAAAGGCTAAAGTTGACGGGCCTGGCTGCTGAGACCCACATTTTTAAAAAGAGAGGGGTCTCTGGTCCGGCTCTTTCTACGCTCATTAATGCTAGAAAGCCAGTCTCCAGACTCATCTATCATAGAGTCTGGAGAGCATACGTTTCCTGGTGTGAATCCAGAAGTTGGAATCCTCTGAAATATGAAATAAGTAGGATTCTTGCTTTTTGCCAGTTAGGAGTGGATATGAATTTAGCCCTTAGCACCATCAAAGGGCAAATATCGGCTCTATCAGTCTTCTTTCAGAGACCATTGGCATCTCACTCCCTAGTTCGGACATTCATTAAGGGGGTACTGAGGATAAATCCTCCAGTTAGGACTCCCTTGTGTCCATGGGATTTGAATTTGGTATTGTCAGTGTTGCAAAAGCAACCTTTTGAACCTATTCGCCATATTCCTTTAATTATATTGAGTAGGAAGTTGGCCTTTCTGATTGCTATAGCTTCTGCTAGGAGAGTATCAGAGCTAGCAGCTCTTTCTTGTAAAGAGCCTTATCTAATTTGTCACAAGGACAAAATCGTACTACGACCCCATCCGGCTTTTCTACCTAAGGTGGTGTCGGCTTTTCACTTGAATCAAGACATTGTTCTGCCTTCCTTTTTTCCAAACCCGCGGACGGCGGGGGAAAAATTATTACACTCTCTAGATCTACTGAGAGCGGTAAAGGTGTATCTGCAAGCAACCGCTCAGATACGTAAAACAGATGTTTTGTTTATTTTACCAGATGGGCCCAAGAAGGGCCAAGCGGTATCAAAATCCACCATTTCCAGGTGGATTAGACAAGTAATTATTCAAGCTTATGGTTTAAAGAACAGGACTCCTCCTTTTCCTGTTAAGGCGCACTCTACCAGGGCGATAAGTGCTTCATGGGCAGTGCACCACCAGGCTTCGATGGCTCAGATCTGTAAAGCTGCAACTTGGTCTTCAGTCCATACATTTTCCAAATTCTATCAAATAGATGTGAAAGGACATGAGGATTCCGCCTTTGGGCGAAGTGTGCTGCAGGCAGCAGTATAGGGCTTCTGGTCCGCAAGCGGTCGGTTTGATCTGTGTCTCCCCCCCTTCATATGAGCATTGCTCTGGGACGTCCCATTATGTAATGACTGGCTCTGTGTCCCGTGGTGTACGATAAAGAAAATAGGATTTTTATAACAGCTTACCTGTAAAATCCTTTTCTTGGAGTACACCACGGGACACAGAGGTCCCCCCCTTCTTATGGGAACCTTACTGCTTTGCTACAAAACTGAGGTACTTCCCTGATGGGAGGGGTTATATGGAGGGGAACTGTCTTCCATTGGTTGTGCCAGTGTCCAATCACCGCTGGTGACCCTTAACCCATTATGTAATGACTAGCTCTGTGTCCCGTGGTGTACTCCAAGAAAAGGATTTTACAGGTAAGCTGTTATAAAAATCCTATTATCAGGTCATCAATCCTATATGCTAAATGGCCCAAAACCACAGCTTCTGTTTCAGTGTACAGATATGTGGAAGTGACTTTTATCTGTTTATCCGGTGATTACACAATCACATCTGCAGCTGCAGTAAGAAATTTTGCTCTCAAGGTTGTGTATGTGCAAAGCAATCTCATGGAAGAGGATTCAGTGTGGTGAGTTAAAAAGGATTTTCACTGTAAAGGAAAACTTTACCTTTTCACCCGAGAAAATTAAAATAAAAATGAAAGCTGTCTATGGACACCCAATAGATATATTTAAACTCAGTCTAGCTCCTACTCACAGTAGTTCTGGCTGGAGTTGGGCTTTTAAAGCCCAATTAACTTTTTAGTTTGAATCCGCTAAATCCATTCCAGCTGCATCAAAATAAAAAATGTTCAATGTCTTACTCTTTTTATTTCTAAAGCAGACACAGCCTGAATAGAAAAGCATGTTCCCTGCCAGCATGCTGTATGGTGGGGCTCTTGCCCTGTATGTGAAAGCATTGACCCTTGGAGAGGTCCGAAAGCCCTCGTGAGTTAGATCTATAGATCTGCAATTGGCTCCTTCTGATTGGAGAGCTTTGACTCGGCATGGGGTGTGTCAGACCTCTGCAGTTAGGCCACTGCTTCCACAAAGAAAGCAAGAGTCGCACTCTGCAGCTGCTTTCAGGGGCAGGCTTTTTTACTCAGCTATTTATTTATTTATTTTTTACAAGAACGTGGGCCAGTTCACACCATAAATCGCACAGGGATGCGCTCTACGATTCACATGTGATCTGGGTGCAGTGTGATTTCAGTCCATTCACTTGATTAGGCTGAAATCGTGCTGGACCGCACCAAAAGTAGTGCATTCTCTACTGTACAAAATGCATATCTACAGTACATAGTTGGTAAAGTTGAATAAAGAGACCCAGTTCACCCAGTACAGTACGATAAATACAGAACCCGATAGGTTCCCGCATCCACGCAGATTGGTGACTTAAACCAAGATTTAGGTGAATTTTAAGTTTGAAACTGTATTAATTATTACAATATTAAGACAAAAATGAATTCTAATATAGAATAGAACATATGTTCACAATAAAATAAAACTGAGTTTACCACCAAAAAGTGATGTGAATAGTGTCACTATATTCAAAAGTAAGAATTTTAGTCCAGAAACTAAACAAAAGTCCAAAATAAATCCAATTGGCATGAGATAAGCATCCACCATGAGTGAAGACAAAGTGATGTCCTTTCCACCAACATATAGATGCACAGCGCACTCACCAGACTCTATTGACCACTGTTGCTTAGATTTAAAACAGAGGGGTATTTCCTGAGCGTTCACAGGCTGATCAACATAAACCCGCATCCAGATTGCTGTTGGCATCCACCCACATATCCTGGTATGGGAATCCTCAAAGGATGTGTAACAGGACGCTCCAGCACTCTACTGTAACTCAGCATATAAATATTCAGATGAGAGGGGAGGGAGAAGAGGGCTCCCAAGGTGTAGTATTAGACTTTTTATTTAAAACCAACAAGTAATGCACTTACATTTAGGTTGATATAAATCCAGCATTAAGAACGCCGGTTTGCGTTCCAACTACCTGAAATTACGTATCTCAGCAGCTCCGCCCAACGCGCTTTGTCTGCATATGTCTGACGCCACCCCCCTGCTGTTGGTGTAAACGACACCACTTTGTCTTCTCTCATGGTGGATGCTTATTTCAAGCTAATTTGGTTTATTTTGGACTTTGTTCACTTCATGGAGTAAAATTCTTACTTTTTAATATAGTGACACTATTCATATTACTTTTTGGTAATCTTAACGTTTTAGTTTAATGTGATCATATGTCTACTTGTATATATTACACTTGGGAGCGTGGTTACCAATATCATTTATCATCCATTACAGTAGTGCCATGCCATCTGGTGCAGGCAAACTCACTGTTTGTGCAAACAAATGGCCACTGCCCCCACCTATAACTGGCCCTTGCAGCAAGAAGCACATGGAAGGGCGATGCATGTCAAACAAAACCAAAGAAACTTCCCTGTTTGTGAACTGCATTTGGGGTGTTGATAAGTTAACACCGATACCCGCTGCATATGGCAAGTGCAGTGCGTTTTGAACGCGGTGAGGGAAACGCACACAAAACATTGGTTTCCCACATCGCGTTCTGGTTTGAACTGACTTTTGTGTTGATACACCATGAATTTATTTAGCTAATATGAACGAAAGCTCATTTGGGCTTTCATTAAGCTTTCTTATTGGACACAACCCTTTTTTGCCTGGACCATGAACCACGGTCTCGTATTTCTGTGCTGGAAACCATTATCAACACCGCTGTTTTGTTGTTATTGGTAGTCATTTTTGTAAATTGTATCATTTTTATATTCTAGTTGACAATCAAAGCCTTACATGTTCGCCCAGAATCCTCGCTTTCGCCACAAGAATGTTGTCTGCGTGTGACGCTCATGCCACTTCGCCTCAACATCGACCAGGTAAAGTCTACGGTTGCCGGTGTACACAAGTGTCTGCCCAGCAGGGGGCAGCAGCGCTGTAGTTACTCCATTCCATAAACATTCAGCAGTACAATAATATACTGTACTTACACTCAGGATGTGTGTAGGAGCGATGTTTATGCAATCATACCCATAATTTATTATCGGATTATTTTTTTAAAGAATGTAGGAATGCCTAGAATCTTGGTCAACCATTACTGGTCTGTAAAATATATATAAATAAAATCTGGTAATATTTGTTTTTTTAAACTTTATAGAGCTGTTAGGGAATATTAACTCTTTCAACACCGGGCTTTTTAGATTACCTCAAAACTGGTCCTATTCTGGCACTTCTCTCCTACATGTACAAATCATCATTCTTTTGCTAGAAAATTACTCAGAACCCCCAAACATTATATATATATATATATATATATATATATATATATATATATATATATATATATATATATATATATATATAATTTTTTAGCAGACACCCTAGGGAATAAAATGACGGTCATTGCAACTTTTGTTTCTTGCACGGTATTTGTGCAATAATTTTTCAAACGCCTTTTTTTGGGGAAAAAAATGGTTTCATGAATTAAAAAATAACAAAACCGTAAAGTTAGCCCAATTTTTTTGTAAAATATGAAAAAGATGATGTTACGCCGAGTAAATGGATACCTAACATGTCACGCTTTAAAATTGCGCACACTCATGGAATGGCGGCAAACTTCGGTACTTAAAAATCTCCATAGGCGACGCTTTGAATTTTTTTACAGGTTACCAATTTAGAGTTACAGAGGAGGTCTAGTGCTAGAATTGTTGCACGGGGCGATGCCTCACATATGTGGTTTGAACGGCGTTTACATATGTGGGCGGGACTTGCGTGTGCATTCGCTTCTGATCGCGAGCTACCGGGGACAGGGGCGTTTTAAAAATTCTGTTTTATTATTAATTTTTTTATTTTACTTCATTTTTTTAATTTTTACACTTTTTTTTTATACATTTTTTTTAATTTATTTTTTATCGCTTTTATTCCTATTACAAGGAATGTAAACATCCCTTGTAATAGGAATGGTGTGTGACAGGTCCTCTTTATGGAGAAGGTCAATAAGACCCCACATCTCTCCTCCAGGCTGGAATGCATGAGATCGTGAAAAAAATGTCACCGATCTCATGCTTACTAGCCGCAATGGCGGCTTTGTGTACTTTTGAGAACCCGGGCGTGACGTCATCACATCGTGCCTCCGACGGTCATAGAGATGACTGGTGACCATCTGGTCACCAGTCATCTCTATGCTTCCTATCCGGCGGCGGACGATTCATTTGCGATGCATACTAGCCCATTATGCTTTTACTTTGCAGGGGAAAAAAGAGAAAGTAAAACCCATCAGGATTTACTTCCTCTTTTAAACTTTTGCCTACTGGGCACTTTCACCCCCCTTTCTGCCCAGGCCAATTTTCAGCTTTCAGCAATTTAAATGACTATTGCGCGGTCATGCAACATTGTACCAATATGACATTTTTATCATTTTTTTCACACAAATAGAGCTTTCTTTTGGTGGTATTTAATCAAAACTGTTCTCTTTTTTTTTTTTTTTTGCTAAACAAATGAAAAAATACAATTTTTTTTCCATAGTTTGTTATAAAATTTAGCAAACAGATAATTTTTCTCCTTCACTGATGGGCACTGATGAGGCTGCAATGATAGGCGGCACTGATTAGGACTACACTGATAATCAGTATACTGATACTGTCCCCAAAAAGTGTCAATTAGGGTCAGATTTGTCCGCCGTAATGTTGCCGTCCCGCAAAAAATCGCTGATCGCAGCCATTACCAGTAAAAACAATGAAAAAAATTAAAAGTCCATAAATCTATCCCGTAGTTTGTAGACGCTATAAATTTTGCGCAAACCAATATACGTTTCTTGGGATTTTTTTTTTACCAAAAATATGTAGCAGAATACAAATTGGCCTAAACTGATGAAGAAATTCGTTTTTTTTGTAGTTTTTTGTTTTTTTGGATAAGTATAGCAGAAAGTAAAAAATATTGTGTGTTGTTGTTTTTTTTTTTTTTTTGTTTTTTTTAAATTGTCGGTCTTTTGTTTATAGCGCAAAAAATAAAAACCACAGAGATGATCAAATACCATCAAAACAAAGGTCTATTTGTGGGGAAAAAAAAGAACATCCATTTTATCTGGGTTCAATGTCACACAACCATGCAATTGTCTGTTAAAATAACGCAGTGCCGCAGCGCAAAAAATGGCCTGGTCATTAAGGGAGTAAATCCTTCCGGGGCTGAAGTGGTAAATGTGCTAATAATATGTCATCTTACATTATATAACAAGATATCTTCCTGGGTGCTCATAGCTCCCTCAAATGCCAGGGCCCATAGTCAGTAGGCAAGAGGCTACCCTGCAGTTCTTTCCAAAAGCCCCTGTCCGGGTTGGGTCTGTCGCACATACATTTCAGTCACTAACTCTTTTATTTATATATATATAATGGCAATACAGTATATTATCCTCCCAAGTTATCACATGGTGACATTTCAAGCCTCATCATACTCCAGCCTTGCCAAAGTGCCATTGAGGCTTGGGACATCTCCATGAGATCACCAGAGGATATTGTGCAATATTGCTGCAATTAATCAATAAAAGATATTGAATGAAATTTATGGTATTATTTTACCACCTGACTGGTATAAGAAGTCTTCCTTTAACCCAAGACTGGTGACCAATGCGTGAAGCATTCATGAAGATTTTTATTTCTGGTGTAGGTAGTTTGTGTTTATACAGATTAGGTATATATTCTGATAAGAACCTAATTCTTATTGGCATAAATAATCTGTATAAACACAAACTACCTACACCAGAAATTCCTTTTCTGTATACTCATCATCTATTCATCATCTACTCATCGGGCCTGCAGGGTCATAAGGGCTTAAAGTGGAACTCCAGCCAGCAATATTTCTCAAGACGTCTTCCAGGACGGCACAATGAGAGATGACTAGTCCACCTGACAGGAAACACAATCAATCAAAGAGGTTAAAAACCCCACCCCTCCCTGTGCTCCTCAGTTTTTGATTGTGTTTCCCCACAGCGAAACCGTTTGTTATTTTCTAAAGACCTAAAGGCCTGGTGCTGGAGGTCTCCCCCTGGGACCTAGGTCGAACGCTTAGGAAGCCTCTGGACCTAGCAGGACGGGCTCATCCTTCCTGGGGGGGTCCCCCCTTTTTTTGTAACATACTCAGGGGGGAAGGAATAGCCTTGAAGAACCCCCCTGAGTTTTTTCTGAAGCCCTAAGGTACAGGGTACCTGGAAGCTTCAGGGGCCAAATATTTCCTCTTTTTTTCCTCCCTACCTGGTGGGTGTCCACTTCGGAGGGGGGGCTGGCAGGTCTCCCGCAGATGCGGTGGTGAACCCAGCGGTGAAGCGCTGTTCTGGCTATTGGCGCTGCTCAGGCATGTGCGGCGCCATTTTCCCATGGCCTGGAGGACTCATTGATTCCTCCTCTAGCGCCCGGAATGACGTCACCGCGCGCCGCGCCACTTCCGGTTTCCGGTCTACGGCAAGATGGCGACGGCCGGCGTCTTTTCAGCCAGCTTCCTCTATAAAGATGCCAGGAAAAGAGGCGCCCATTCCTCCTGTTTGCTCTTAGCGACACGGTTCGAGCCCGGACGGCGCATGGAGCATGAGGAAAGGCCCGGTACGGCCAAGGCTACAGAGGAGGCCACAGGAGGTGAGTCCTACCCAGCCAGCAGGGGTTATGATGGGGGAGGTACCCCGACTCTTCCCCCTTTTGCTCTGCACAGGGGTGTTTGGTTCTAAAAAATTCCCTGTGTATATTTGTTTTTTTCTGCAGGAGGGGACGTCACTGCCCAGGGGTCTACCAGCCGTCCCTCTAAAGCCCCTGCTCGCATCAAAAGATGTGGCTACTGCAACGATAGGTTGCCTCCAGACTATTCCAGACCTTTCTGTTTTAAATGCATTCAGAAATTGGCTGGAAAAGAAACATCTCAGGTCATGAAAGACTTCTTGTCTGTCCAGACCCAGATGCTGACTACACTTAAGGAATTTCAATCCTCACTCAGGTCTAGGGAACCAGAACCTCAGACAAGTGGGGGGGGCTCTTCCTCTCAGGAGAGTTCTTTGACTCCCAGGGTAGTTAAAAGACGCCCGCAGCCTCTAAAATCCCTACCTTCACAGGGTTCGGAGCCGGAGGAGGATTCAGATATCTCCGATCGAGAAGTATCTGATGAGGGTCTGGTGGATAGTCAGGCAGAGGACGAGGAAGAGGGCTCCAGGCCAGGAAGGCACATCTTCTCGGCCGATGATATGGAGGGCCTCCTTGGGGCAATTTATGCTTCTGAGGAGATCCAGGAGCCTGCAGAACAGGTTTCCGCACAGGATAGAATGTATCAGGGTTTGTTAAAGTCTCAACCCAAAACCTTCCCCGTCCACCAGGCACTGAAGGACATTATCCTTCAGGAATGGAAGGATCCTGAAAGGAAGCTCTTAAGACCAAAAACGTGGAAACGTAGGTGCCCTTTCAAGGAGGAGGATGAAGATAGGTTCTTCAAAACACCCAGATTGGATGCTTCCTTAGCCCAGGTATCCAAACAGTCTGACCTCTCCTTTGAGGATACTGGTAACCTCAAAGATCAGATGGATCGGCGTGCTGAAACCACCTTGCGGAGGGCCTGGGAAGCCAATGCGGCAGCCATGAGCCCGGCGCTGGCTTCAGCATGCGTAGCCAGGAATGCAGATGCATGGATCTCAAAATTAACGGACCATGTTTCAGGCACTTCCAAATCCAAGGAGGTCTTGGAGTTGTTGCAGCTAATAGGTAACGCGGTGGCGTACCTAGCGGACGCAGCGGTAGAAACCGTAAGAACCACCGCAAAGACTGGAGCCCTCTTAAACTCTGCTAGAAGAGCTGTATGGGTTAAAACCTGGGATGGTGATAGTGCATCCAAGACCCGTTTATGTGGTCTCCCATTTGAGGGCTCCCTTCTTTTCGGTACAGGACTTGACCAAGCCTTGTCCAGGTCCACCGAAAAGGGTAAGAAATTTCCTACCAAACCTAAAAAGGAAAAAAGGAGATTTTTTCGAGGCCCCCAGGGTAAGAACCGGTCTTCAGACAAAAGACCTATCAATACTAGGAGGTGGAGTGCTGGCAAGGACAAACAGAAGGGAGGTATCCTTTTCTCCAGCCAAAAGCCTAATGACAAGAACTCTAAGTGACGTAAGGGTAGGGGGAAGGCTTTCCCAGTTTCTCCCCAGATGGGAAAGCATATCTCAGAGCCCCCATGTCCTCCAAATTTTAAAAGAGGGCTACAAACTAGAGTTCCTTCACTCCCCTCCCCCGAAGTTTCTGGTAACGCATCTACCCAGGGACCCCTTAAAAGCTGCAGGTCTGGTACAGAATGTCTCAGATCTGGAAAGGCAGGGAGTAGTTATCCCGGTACCTACGGAACAACAAGGTTTGGGCGTCTATTCCCACGTTTTCGTTGTTCCAAAGCCGTCAGGGAAGCATCGACTTATAATAAACTTGAGACCCTTGAACGCTTATCTGCGTCGCAAGAGGTTTCGGATGGAGAGCGTGTACACTCTCAAGAAGCTTCTTCTGAGGGGGGTGTTCATGGTGACCATAGACCTAAAGGACGCCTATCTACACGTCCTGATATTCCCAGCACATCAGGCCTTCCTCAGGTTTGCAATCACTTCCGCCCAGGGAGTGCAGCATTGGCAGTTTGCTGCGCTTCCCTTCGGACTGTCATCCAGTCCAAGAGTCTTTACAAAGATCATGGCGGAGGTGATTGCTTACCTGCACCTGCATGGTATAGCAGTAGTCCCCTACCTTGACGATCTGCTTCTCTACAATCAGAGTCAAGATCTCCTTCTTGCAGACCTGGCCAGGGTCGTGAGCACCTTGGAAAGCCTGGGGTGGATCATCAACAAAGAAAAATCCTCGATGGTCCCAGAACAGAAGAAAGTTTACTTGGGATTCCTAGTGGATTCCTTAGAAAGAAAACTTGTTTTACCCCAGGACAAGGTCCAAGGTCTTATGACAACGGTCAGGTCTATGTTGGAGGCAGAGGAATCTTCTTTCAGAAGCATCATGCGGGTGCTGGGTCTAATGACCTCTTGCATCCCAGCGGTGCCGTGGGCTCAGCTCCACTCCAGACCTCTCCAAGAATTCCTTCTATCCTCTTGGGACGGATCAAGGGAATCTCTAGACTACAGGGTCTCCATCCCAGTGGTGGCAAAGGAATCTCTGAGGTGGTGGCTCCTTCCTCAGAATTTACTGGTGGGTCGTCTGTGGAGTCAGTCCAACCCTCTCAGGATAACCACAGACGCAAGCGCCTGGGGTTGGGGGGCTCACTTAGACGAGCTCAGAGCTCAGGGTTCCTGGAACCGAGGTCAGAGGGGCGCCTCCTCAAACCTCCGGGAATTGTTGGCGGTCCGGGAGGCTCTAAAGGCCTTCGAGGAGAGAGTCAGGGGCCGAGAGGGCCAGATTCTATCCGACAATGCCACCACAGTGGCATTCCTGAACCATCAGGGAGGCACCAGGTCGCGTACCCTTCTGGCTTTGTCTCTGGAGATCCTGAGCTGGGCAGAGCTCCGGATTCCCTCTATCACAGCGGTTCACATAAAAGGGGTTCACAACGTAGAGGCGGACTTTTTAGGTCCCCACCCGATTCTCCAGGGAGAATGGGAGTTGAACACAGAGGTGTTCGATCTGGTGTGCCAACGGTTCGGCAATCCGGAGATAGACCTCTTCGCCCGCAGGGAAAACAAAAAGCTAAAGAGGTTCTTTTCCCTGACCCGGGAATGGGGCTCAGAGGGAGTGGATGCGCTGGCCCAGGTGTGGAGTTTTCATCTGGCCTATGCCTTTCCTCCTCTGAGTCTGATTCCGAGGATCCTGCAGAAGCTGGACCTCTCAGAATGCTGTCTCATTTTGGTCACCCCCTGGTGGCCCAAGAGAGCCTGGTTTCCCACTCTGGAGAACTGGTCTGTAGCTCCCCCTCTCCATCTACCAGTTCGGTCAGACCTTCTTCTTCAGGGTCCGGTCTTCCACCCAGAGCCCAGCTTCTTCAAACTGACGGCCTGGTGCTTGAAAGGCAGAACCTGCGGGAGAAGGGCTGTTCAGAGAGAGTGATCACCACTCTCCTCTCTAGTAGAAAGGAGGTCACCAGGCGGATTTATGCTAAGGTGTGGGGGGTCTTCTCTCGCTGGTGTTCAGAGAGAGAGGTTTCCCAACAGGAAACTTCGGTCATTCTGGAATTTCTCCAGGATGGAGTTGATCTGGGGCTGGCTACCAAGACACTAAGAGTTCAGGTAGCAGCCTTATCTTACTTCCTGGACAGAAGATTGTCCCAGGACCCGTTGATTAAAAGATTCCTGTCAGCTAGGGACAGAATGTCTCCAGTACAGATCTCTAGGGTTCCACCCTGGGATCTCTCCTTGGTTCTAGAACAGTTAACTAAGGCTCCGTTCGAGCCTTTAGACAGTATTTCTATTAAACTTCTCACAGTTAAGTTTACCTTTCTGCTGGCGATAACGACAGCCAAAAGAGTAGGTGATATGCAGGCTCTGTCAATTAAAGAGCCGTTTTTTCGTTTATTTGAGGACAGGGTTGTTCTCAGGCAGGACCCCCTGTACCTTCCCAAGGTAGTATCAAAATTTCATAGAACACAGGAAATAATACTCCCTTCTTTTTGTTCCAATCCCCAGAATGAGAGGGAGGCTTCCTTTCATTGTTTGGATGTCAGACGATGTCTGCTTTCTTATTTGGATAGAGTTAGCATTTTCAGAAAATCCAGCCACTTATTTATTAATTTTTCTGGTCAGAAAAAGGGCCAACAGGCTTCTAGAGTAACCATAGCTAGGTGGATAAAACAAGCAATCTCCCTAGCTTATGACCAGGCTGCTAAGACAGCCCCGAAGGTTAAAGCACATTCCACTCGGTCTCTGGCGACCTCCTGGGCAGAAAGGGCCGGAGCTTCGGTCGAACAAATCTGCCAAGCTGCGACATGGTCAAGCCAGAACACTTTTTTGAAGCATTACAGAGTGGAGTTGCTGTCGCCTCAGGACCTCTCATTTGGTAGGAAGGTCCTGCAAGCGGTCGTCCCACCCTAAGGTAGGCCTGCAAATTACTTGCTTCTCTCTCATTGTGCCGTCCTGGAAGACGTCTTGAGAAAAGTACCAGTTACTTACCGGTAATGGTCTTTCTGGTAAGTCTTCCAGGACGGCAGGCCTACTTCCCACCGCTCTGGTTAAGTATATTAATATATGTATAGAGTTGTTGTGGTATGTTGTTTTCACTCTCGTGCACTAGTGTGGAGTACTTTTTCACAAACTGAGGAGCACAGGGAGGGGTGGGGTTTTTAACCTCTTTGATTGATTGTGTTTCCTGTCAGGTGGACTAGTCATCTCTCATTGTGCCGTCCTGGAAGACTTACCAGAAAGACCATTACCGGTAAGTAACTGGTACTTTTTTTCAATTTTAGAGCACAGTACTGTGAGAAGCTCTGGTAGTTTTTTTATTTATTTTTTGCCACCATTGGGGAGATTCTGTTTCGTTTTCCCTCCTGAAGATTATTATCAAGTGGACAGAAAGTAAGGGGGACCTAAAATTTTAGGAGGTAACAAGTGATTTCCCAGTAGGAACACTTACCTGTTCTGGTGACAGCTGTCAAAGATGTATTTTTCATTACTTAGGGGAGATGTCTTTCTAACTTCCTGTTGTAGCTCTGGGACAGGAAGTGAGGTGAAATATTTCCATTGGGGACAACATCAATATCAACCTGACAGTGGTTTTAATGCTTCACCACTCTAAAACTGGGGGAAAGAAATCATTGGCAGGAGTTCCCCTTAAAACTGAACTATAGAGACATTTCTAAACTACCCATGTAGTGGGGTTCCCCCTTCACTGCAAGGGCTAAATGCTCTTTCTTCCCAGGTTACCATCAAAAAGCAGTTTTACTTACCATATCCCTTTGCTGGCGGCCAGTGTTCCAGCTGACACTCTGAGTTGTGGATGATCCCGCACAGTGGATTCACACTAGAATGTGGTGTAGGAAACCCGCAATAAATTTAAATTAAATCACAATTAAAAAGCACTGCTCTTGTGATCTGCGGCTGGTGTCAGTGCAATCTTAACTACATCCCAAACACAGGTTGCAAACACAGTGTATTTGCCTGCATAGGATCTCATGGCACAGAACGACAATGCGATCCAGTTCGACCAGTGCGGTTCCAAAAGTGGTGCAAACAAGACTTTGGTGCGATTTGAGCCCATTCAAAATGAATGGGCTCAAATCGCTCAGCACGGAATCGCATGTGAATAGGACAGGAGTGCAGTGCGGTTCCTGTGAAATTCATATGGCGTTTAGTGGGAACCGAGGCTCAGTGTCCTCACTTACAATGCAGGGCTGGTGGTCATACATTGTACACAATGACGTCAGAGTGCCACCAACAGTGAGCCAAAGAGAAACATCTTTGGGGGACCAGTCACACAGAGAGGTGAAGCCTGCAGGAGCAAGGGGGAAAGGTAAGTAAAAATGAAGGTACCCTAGACCAGTGGTTCTCAACCTCAGTCCTCAAGTACCCCCCCAACAGGCCATGTTTTCAGGTTTTCCTTTACTTTGCACAGCTGCTTTAAATCCATATCCATGACATGGTATTGATAAGAGCTATTTCAACTAAGGGAAATTCCACAAAACATGGCCTATTGGGGGTACTTGAGGACTGAGGTTGAGAACCACTGCCCTAGACAAAAGCATGCGTTTAAACCTTAAGAACTGTACACACGATCAGATTTCCTATGGTTTTTGAACCAATGGATTTTTCCATCGGGAAAATCGATGAAGCGGACTTCCATCAGTCTTGCCTACACACCATCAGTCAAAAAACCGACCGTTCCAAACACGGTGACGTAAAACACTCCGATGAGCCGAGAAAAATGAAGTTCAATGCTTCTGAGCATGCGTCGACTTGATTCTGAGCATGCGTGGGTTTTTTAACCGATGGACTTGCCCATAGACGATCGGAATTTGCTATCGGTTTTTTATCCATCGGAAAAATTTAAAACATGTTCTATTTTTTGACACTGATGGAAAAAAGACCGATGGGGTCCATGCACGATCGGTTTGTCCGATGAAAAAATCCATCAGACTGTTTTCATCGGTAAAACCGATCGTGTGTACGCGGCTTCACAGTGCTGGGGTAGCCTTACTGCAAGGGTTGTAATAAATTTACCCCAAGTCTTTCAAGAACACGGTGCAAAAACAAGAGAAGAACACAACAGCTTCCTTTTGCAGCTTCACTCTTTTGTTCCTTTTATCAGGAGTAATAGGCTGTAGTCCAGAGATCCAGTATTGCTTTATTTTCTTTCCTCTGTTCTGTGGTGGAATTATATAGATGTTCAGAATAGCCCATAGCAGCCAGATTCTCACTTTTCCTTTTTTTGTGCTGCACAGGGTCAGTGAAAAGGAGGATCTGATTGGATGCTGTGCTGGTGCTGCTTTTGTCTGTAGCTGCTGTTATATGCCCCATCATTTATTTTATTTTTATTTTTTTCAGGATGCCTTGTTTTTCCTAAAGGACTTTTTTGCAAGCCTGTCTGCAGAAGTGGAAATATTGGCGACCCCGGATCCTGAAGGTAAAATGATTCAAAAAATCAGTTTTATATAAAAACTTAGTTTAGTGAAAAATGTATTTATTTATATAGATCAGTACAAGGAACAGTCCTTACTATCAATGTGAAGTGCTTGCGCTTATGGCTGCTGCCTTAATTGAAATCCAAAGTCTTCTGAAAGAAATGAAAGGAAAAACATTTGTGTATAGATATGAACAAAGACATTATAAATACCCCTCCCCCCTTTTTTTTTTATAAGTGATCACATTCCCTCAGTTGTCAGCTGCATATAAGCTGGGGGGGCAGCAACAGTACACTGATCTACTCAGTGAATGGATGTGTGGCGGGGGGGTGTCAGAACAAGTCTGATCATTGGAGGCAGGCAGGCTGAGTTCCCAGCTAGAAAACAGACCACAGTGTGTTCTCCTGCTTAGTGTGGTCAGTTTGGACTGGCAGGAACACCAGGGATTTCACACGAAGCAATGCAAAGAGAACAGGTTACTTTCTCGTACAAGTACATGGTACAGCAGCCACATATCAGGAAAATGAAATGCTGGGGTAACAAACACTTTAAGGTCATTACAAAGGATAAGGGGGGTTCGGGGGAATATTCGATTGCCTTCAGAGGTCCAGGAAGGATTTGTTTCCGCTGCAGCAAATTGGACTGTTTTTTATATGATTTCTTTTTGCCTTTATCTGGATCAACTGTGGGTATAGAATTGTCTATATGGAGGTTTTCTATTTTATTTTTTATTGGTTGAAGTAGACTTGTGTCTTTTTTTTGTTTTTTTTAACCTTACTATGAAACAATTGTTGCACAAATGACAAAATTAGAAAGCATCCGTATATTAAACCTGCATTTTATTTCTTCTATGGTAGATTTACTCTGAGATACAATAACAGTTTGTCCTTTCTCATGAATTTTCAGTAAAGAGAGCACCGGGCTCCGATGTCACATGCAGTATGCCAAAACATCTGAACGCGCGCAATCAAGTTCCGGTGATTTTAGTAGTGGGTCAGAACCAGCCGATGAAAAACGGTGACGTGAATTTTACAGAGTTTAGTGACGGCCCGGAAACTTTGAAGGATGATACTTCTTTCAACGACCAGCCTGTATTTTTCCGGTATGTTCTTATGGAGTGAGCATTGTACTTTTGTGCATGTTGTATGATCATTAATGATTACAAATAGATAAATAAATCCACTTGTGCTTAGGTAAAAAAATCAATAGTAAGCAGCTAGCACAACTTGTAGGCAGCAAACAACATATACAGCGGGTAAAATAAGTATTTAACACGTCGCCATTTTTCTAGGTAAATATATTTCTAAAGGGGCCATTAACCTGACATTTTCACCACGTCGGTAACAACCCATGCAATTCATACATACAAAGACACCAAAACAAATAAGTTCAGAAATAAAGTTATGTGTAATAAAAGGGAATGAAAAAGGGGAAATGTTTTGAAAACTTAAAGGAAGGGAGGTGCAAAAAGACATAGGAAGCCAAGACACCAGCAGAAATCTATCAGTAATTAGAAAGCAATCCTGCCCCTTGTGAGTGCAAATTATTATCAGCTGATTCAGTCTCAACTGATGGCCTGTAAAAAGGTGTCTCATTACCAAGGTGTCACACAAGAAACATCTCAAGATGGGTAAAAGCAAAAAGCTCTCTCAAGACCTTTGCAAACCTCATTGTTGCAAAACATACTGATGGCATTGGTTACAGAAGGATTTCTAAACGTCTGAATGTTTCAGTAAGCACCGTTGGGGCCGTAATCCAGTGGAAGTGGAAAGAACATTTCACCATAAACCGGCCATGACCAGGTTCTCCTCACAAGATTTCTGACAGAGGAGTGAACAGAATTATCAGAAGAGTTGTCCAAGAGCCAAGGACCACTTGTGAAGAGCTTCAGAAAGACGTGGAATTAGCAGGTACAATTGTTTCAAAAAAAAAAAACAATAAGTAATGCACCCAACCACCATGACCTGTATGCACGCTCACCACGCAAGACTCCATTGCTGAAAAAAAAGCATGTTGAAGCTGGTTTAAAATTTGCTGCACAACATTTAAACATGCCTGTGAAATATTGGGAGAATATAGTCTGGTCAGATGAGACCAAAATTGAACTCTTTGGATGCCATAATACACACCATGTTTGGGGGTGAAATGGCACTGCACATCACCCCAAAAACACCCCCCAACCAACAGTGAGGTTTGGAGGTGGGAACATCGTGGCGTGGGGCTGTTTTTCAGCATACGGTACTGGCAAACTTCATATCATTGAAGGAAGAATGAATGGAAAACTGAACCAAGACATACTGGATAAAAATCTGCTGCCATCTACCAGGATGATGAAGATGAAAAGAGGGAAGACATTCCAACAAGACAATGATCCCAAACACAAAGCCAAGGAAACTCTCAATTGGTTTCAAAGAAAGAAAATAAAGCTGCTAGAATGGCCCAGCCAATCACCTGACTTGAATCCAATAGAAAATCTATGGGAAGAACTAAAGATCAGAGTATATAGAAGAGGCTCATGGAACCTTCAAGATTTGAAGACTGTTTGTGTGGAAGAATGGGCCAAAATCACACCTGAGCAATGCATGTGACTAGTTTCTCCATATAGGAGGCGTCTTGAAGCTGTCATTACTAACAAAGGATCATTTATCATGTTCAATACTTTTTCTCTGTGTCATTCCATTTTATTACACATAACTTCATTTCTGAACCTATTTTTTTTGGTTTCTATGTATGTATGGATTGCATGGGTTGTTACCAACAAAAAAATTTCCTGTTAATGGCACCTTTTGAAATATATTTACCTAGAAAAATGGTGGCGTGTTCAATACTTTTTACCCACTTTCAATCAGAATAATTGCATGAACAAATATACATAAAAGTCCATAGTAATTGTCCACAAATATATAGATGAAATCACCGAAAGTGTGCTCAGATCATGGAGTGATATCAAAAAAGCTCCTTCCACCTTCAACGAGCACAGGCAGCCTCTTACCGCCAGATATTGACCACCAGATGATAAGCGGTCATAAACGCTCATGCAGCATATTCATACAACCGATCACCATGATCTCCAGGCACTTGTACTTGTAGAATACCACAGAGACACTTTCCAGGTTGAAGGTCACTGCACCAAGACAAGGGATCAATTCCCAAAGACCTGGCCGTCTGCCACACGTTGCGGATTGTCAGTTGCCACGTCACCTGTCACCAGAGGCAGATTGTCACTTGCCACGTCACCTGCCGCATGTTGCGGATTGACACTGCCACATGTTGCGGATTGTCAGTTGCCACGTCACCTGTCACCAGATGCAGATTGTCACTTGCCACGTCACCTGCCACACATTTCGGATTGTCAAATGCCTGCTACAATTGTCCCTTGCTGTGTCACTTTCCTGCTAAGGTGGGGATTGTCTCTTGCTGTGTCCCAGAGTCAGGCAGCAGAGACATGATGTAATCTCTCTGCTGCCCGCAGCTGCCTGCACAGTAAGGGCAGGGATGCTGGGCGGTGGGAGATGATGTAATCTCTCTGCTCCCCCGCCCGCCGGCTCGCTAATTGGCCAGCCGCCCGCTCACCTACCGTGCCGCCCAGCTGCCTGCTCTCCCACCCGCCGAGCCGCCTGCCCGCTCACCCACCCAGCAGCCCGACCTGCCCGCTCTCTCACCCGCAACTAATATCTTGAGGGGTGCAATTTCCCCATTGTCGCCCCCCCCCCCCAGATCCGCCCCTGATTTGACATCGGTGCAGGTGCATGTGCGCAAATGCACACTATCCGTGTTTGGGGACACACCCCCGCACAGCTGTCAAATTGGTACCAGTGGCTGTGTCGGTGCAGCCTCTGAATCTCAGTAAACATGAAAGAGGCTGCCTTATGGGGATGCCTGAAAAACCTGTGCATCCCATGCGTGCGCAGAGGGTCCTTCACACATGGGTGGATTAAGATATAATTATTATTGTTTAGGTGTGCAGGCCTTATCATATGAACGGTTGGGGTCGAGCAGACTTCTGTAGGTTCACGTCCACTCCACCCCTTGTTTGCAGGTTTACACAATGGAGTAATCCGTGTATCTTGATCCACTGGTTTCCTTTTGTTCATTCTTAAAAATGTTAAAAACTGAGATGGTGGCACAGGCCAGTGCCTGGCAGCTTTTGAGTTGTAGAGTTTTGAGTCCTGTTTTCAGTTTCCACCAGGGACGCTATCTATCTGATATGAAGGTTATGGGGTTTCCTATTGATAGGTTTACGCCTGCAGTCCTATTAGTACTAATAGGTTAATTAGCTTTTGACCTAAAGTGCATCTAAAAGTGAGGGAAAATGGAATTTTTTTCAAGTCGCTGGAACAGTAACAGAAGGGAAATCTTCAAATGGGGGACACTTGTCTTGGTGATTTTCTCTCACTTTCTGTTCTGTCAACAGGATGGGAAGTAAATCCCTCCAGTGGCAAAAAAAATAAAAAAACCCTGATGGGTTTTAGCCATTCCTTAATTATCCATAATAAGAAAATAGTTTTGACTTTAGATTCCCTTTATTTGTCTCTAATAAGTGCTTGTAATTGGACCGTTCATGGCCAGCCAAATGTCCCTATCAGATTCACCCTTAGATTGCCTAATAGGTAAGTTACACAAAGTGCCAAGTCACAGTACTACAGATGAAAGGTGGATGTCTTGTCTTCCTTTCAGGCACATTTGTCTATGTTTAGCTTTAGTTTGTAAGCTATTTTGGCAACAGAGACACTGCAATACATGTGCAGTTTTACTTTGTATAAACCTCTGTAATGTGCATTTACTGATTACTTTTGTCATCTGTTGTCCAGAGAATTCCGATTCACCTCTGAAGTTCCCATAAGACTGGATTACCATGGAAAACATGTCTCAATGGATCAGGTAGGTGTCAAGTTTGGGGGTGAGTAATGATGTTTATGTAAGCTGTTCTGCTGAATATGACCCAAAAAAACACACGGCTTGTGGGCACCTAGGTCACAGTAGATGGTATTAGTGTGGACAGGATCCTTTCAATGTTTTAACGCCAATTAAGAGAGATCAGATAGGACAGGTGGTTGGGGTGGAGGCTGGACCTCCCTTCCACTGTTGTATGAGCACCAGTGAAGAAGGACCAGATGAGGGCAGGTGGTCAGGGTAGAGATGGATCCTCTCTTCCACTTGTCTGAGCAGAAATAAGGAGGTACAAGATAGGGCAGGTGGTCAGCATGGAGGTGATCCCTCCCTTCCACTATTGTCTGAGCAAAAACAAGGAGGTACCAGATAGGGTAGGTGGTCATCATGGAGGTGGGCTCTCCCTTCCACAATTGTCTGAGCAGAAATAAGGAGGTACCAGATAGGGCAGGTGGTCAGCATGGCGGTGATCCCTCCCTTCCACTATTGTCTGAGCAGAAACAATGAGGTACCAGATAGGGTAGGTGGTCGGTGGAGATGGGTCCTCCCTTCCATATCTGTCTGAGCAGATATGAGGAGGTACCAGATAGGGCAGGTGGTCAGGGTGGAGGTGGGTCCTGCTTTCCACTGTTGTATGTGCAAAATTAAGAGGGATTCCATTTGAATACAGATGCAGAGATGCTATAAAGTACACCATACACAAAATACTTTGCTTTAGATAGCGATGGGGTTGGAATCTGAAGAGCCCAGATCACACAAGTACACCCGCTTGCTGCTGCTGGCTGACCACAGCAGAAATACTGACAACTAGGAGCTCCAAACCTATCATCAAGCAAAGAAGAACCCGGGTGGGATACAGGACATGGGGGAATTAGACAGCTCCTTGATAACAGCAAACATCCGTCAATAATCAATTATATTTATAGTCTTTTAAAGCCTCTTTCCTGGCAAACAGAATTTCTGAAGTGGGGCAGAGTTAACCAGGTTAGTCAAGCACCTGCAGATAACCATAAATATGGGACCTTGGTGTAAAATGAATGTATTATTTATGTATATATGTATAGCCATATGCATATATGTAACTTTTTTCAGTTTCAGAAAGCTTGGGAAAGCAGAATGCTTAACAAGTTTTATTGCTGTCTCTGTCCCCGCTAGGTAGATTCACCATCTCTATTTGTCCTGTTGCATGGTCACTGGGACAGAAATTGATAGCAAATCCAAACTCTCATGGTTGTCACCAGAACAAGAGGCATGAGTAAATATTCCCGTGGGGACCCTTGTTCCTAGCTGTGGTCAAAGTGCGCCCCCCGAGCTGTGAGCTACTTCAGCGGCATAGGTTGCAGGTCCTACTGTTTTTGCGCGTTCCCGGCCCTGCTTATTCCTGTGATGATTGTGGAATTCTCCTTACTTGGTTGACATTTCTTAACGCTTCCTTTTGTGTCTCCAGCACAGGGAGTAAAGGAATATCCCCCCCAATGAGACACAGCAAAAAATAAACTAACAGGGTTTTAATCCTTACCTTCTCTAGCCAAAGCCTTTTATTTGTGTTCTGATCGAAATTCTTTCTTTTCCATGCAAAGTTTTTTGTAATGGAAAAAAGGTTACACAATGCAGTGTACTAATTGGTGCCAGAAAAGTGGACAATAAGATCAGTGTGGACATTTAAGGATGAGTCAAGCAGAGATTACATAATGTTTTTAAATATTCAGCTTCTTCCAGCTAGACTTGTCACCCTGTGCCAAATAACATCCCATTAAATTTTATATGAGCCTCTCCTATTTCACTTCTTGTGTTTGTGTTCCTAGTGTACATTAACTGGAATATTGATCGGCCTGGCCCAGCTGAACAACTCGGAACTAAAGCTGAAGAGGCTTTGCTACCGGCATGGGTAACATATATTTTGAATAATAGACAACCATAAATCTGACCAGAATAGGCAAAGTACAGAATTAAAGCAAATAGTAGCATAAACGTGTCCATTTGAGTAAATTGACACTGGGATGGGAACGGGGATGGAGGGGAGGGTTGAAAACAATATTCAGAGAAATTTAACTTTGTTAGGACAATGAGCTGTAACCCCCCCCCCCCCCCCCCCCAACCCAGTAGACATGTTCCCTCTTCTTCCCCTTCCTATAAATTCCTGCATGCTATATGGCGCCGTATGATCTACATAGACCTCATTGTGCCTTTTTTCATCCAAAAAAAATAAAATAAGTTATTTATTCATTTTATATCCAACAGCACACTACACTTACAAAGTCACCTGTTTTTTTTTTCTTGTTTTTTTTTTCCTCTGCAGTCTATTGGGTGTTGATAAACTTTTCTCCTATGCCTTTAACGAATGGCTGACGGACATTAAGAAGAACCAGTTGCCAGGGATTCTGGGAGGAGTGGGGCCGATGCATTCTTTGGTTCAACTTGGTAATTATTTTGTGTTTTAGGGTGTTCAAATTACAGGAAGTTTTTTCATACAATTTTAAATTAAAGTGTTATTTAAATGCTTAGTATTTTTTTTATAGAAAAAATATGCTCTACTTACCTGCTCTGTGCAAGGGTTTTGCACAGAGCAGCCCTGATCATCCTCTTCTCGGGTCCTCTGCCAGCACTCTGGGCTCCTCCCGCTTGCCACTTGCTCACTCTTGGCCCTGCCCCGGCCCCCAATCCCTCCTCACTGGCTGTTATTGACATTGGCTCCCGCTGCTGTGTCTCAGCCAATGAGGAGACAGAGAACCGGGAGAGCAGACACTCTCATGCACATGGCTGGATTGGGCTCGGGCAAGTATTTTTGGGGGGAGTTTTTACCTTCATACATAGAATGTAAAAAAAAAACCTTCAGGCTTTACAACCGCTTTATTAATTTTTTTTATTTATTTTTTCCTTACAACCACTTTAAAGTGAGCCTATACTTTTTTTTTTTTTTTTAAACCCCTTCACGCCGACCGTAGGCAAATATGGCCCTTTTTTCCGTGGGGCCACATATTTAAATATCACCAAGAGTTTCGGGCCACGTTCTAATGGTCGGGACCCGGAATGGCCGATTCCTGGTGACCTGATCGCTGTGATAGCCTCTGATTGGCTATCACAGTGATCAGTCACTGTGAAGCCCACCCCCGTGTAAAGCTCCTGCATTGTATGGGATTACACCAGGGAGCTGCGTCAGTAGTTGGACAGTGAAGGGAAGAGGCTCCAGGGGACAAGTCACATGAAAAGGAACAAGAAATAAAGTAAGTATATAAGCTTATTTGGCCTCTAATAGGCAAAATTTGCAGCTAACCCTTGCAAAAGGGAGAGGAACTAACTGCAAAAGGTAATATTTATTCCCTCAGTACAAACAAATGGCCACTGCCCCCACCTATAACTGGCCTTTGCAGAAAGGAGCACATGGAAGGGTAACGCATGCAAAACAAAACCAGAGAATTTCTCTGGTTTTGTTTTGCATGCGTTACCATTCCATGTGCTCCTTTCTGCAAAGGCCAGTTATAGGTGAGGGCAATGGCCATTTGTTTGCGCTGTTGAAATATGGGTGAGGGGACGCACTGGACACCTCTGTTGACATTGTGCTATATGCTGCGTGTCCAGTGCACCCATGTGCCTTTAGGGAGGAGCAGGCTCACCAGCCCTCTGCCTATCAATTATAATTGCATGTGCTTCTACTATGGAGGCTCTCATAATTTAGCGTTCGGACTACAGAAAATAAATGGATTACAAAATAACTTGGAGGAAGTAAACCTTCTCTTAAAAAATAATAAAACACCCTGCAGGACAAAGGCATCATGAGCTAGTATGCATAGCATACTAGCTTATTATGAATTACTTACCTGAGATCGAAGCCCCCGCCGCGACCTTCGTTCACCTCCTCTGCCGCCATATCTCCCGGAGTGACTTCCGGGTATCGCTGCTCCGGCGCTGTGACTGGCCGGAGCAGCGATGACGTCACTCCCGCGAGAGCCGGCAGTGACGGCATGATCGCCTTCACTAATGGCACGCTTCAGTGCACCTGCGCTGTTGTCTACGGCGTGCATGCGCCGTAGACATCGGTGCCCGTTTTTTGGAAAATATCTTCTTAACCGTGTAGGTTAAGGAGATATTTCTTGCACCTACAGGTAAGCCTTAATCTAGGCTTAACTGTAGGTTAAAGTGGTCTGTAAGGGTTTACAACCACTTTAAGCAGCCCATCGATTATTCTTTTTTTTTCTTCAACCAGTGGGTTAAATGAAAAAAAAAAATCCTCGATTCCCCCGACCACACATTTCAAGGTGGATGGGGAAATCCTCCTCGCTGAGCTATTGTGTTCTGACAGCAGTGTTGCTGGTTAAGCGTCATAAATCCAACAGGGCAGTTGTACCATTTCTCTTTATTAGGCGATGGCAGTTGTTTTGAGGCTCAATAAAGTCAAAGCTCCCCTGCAAGTTGATAAGTTAAAATCTCCTTCATGCTGCTCACTAGAGCTGCACGATTAATCATTAAGACTCGAGATCGCAAAGCATTTTCCCCAATTCTTTCTATGCTGAGAATTCTGTCAAAAAAAAACAGGCAGTCTGATAAGTATCACAACATTCCTCAGCTGCTGAGCTAACTATAAACATTGTAACATTTTGTTCTTTAGATCAAAGGAATGAACTTCAGGTCTGTAAATGAGGGAAGTTTAACCACTTGAAGACTAAACCTTTTTCTGACACTTGTTGGTTTCGAGTTAAAATCATTTTTTTTGCTAGAAAATTACTTAGAACCCCCAAACATTTTATATCTTTTTTTTTTAGAAGAGACCCTAGAGAATAGTGGTTTTGCAATATTTTCTGTCGCACTGTATTTGCGCAGCGGTCTTTCAAATGAAATATTTTTGGGAAAAAATACACTTTAATGAATTTAAAAGGAACTAAACGGTAAAGTTAGCCCAATTTTTTTGTATAATGTGAAAGATGAGAATCGTGATCTTTATTCTAAGCAAAAGAATTGTGCCTCTCATTTTGGTGAGAATCGTGCAGCTCTACTGCTCACTTGTTGGGATCTTTTGGAATGAAGCCTGATTTGTGTTTCACAATGTGCATCCTCTTTCAGTTCAGGGTCTTAAGGATTTGGTGTGGCTGCCTATTGAGCAATACTGCAAAGATGGCCGTATCGTACGGGGCTTCCAAAAAGGAGCTGCTTCATTCGGCACGTCTACAGCAATGGCGGCCCTGGAACTCACCAATAGAGTTGTCCAAACTATTCAGGTATTCTTATTTCTCTGCTGTCTTGTAGCACTCACCTTCCTGGTTCACATATAGGTAGACATTTTATCTGGTTGCATGCTATGGGTCTGTGGTTATGTAAATATGAAAATAGTTTTGCTGAACTTTGAAATATAATGCTTCCTTCTTGCTTTTTATCTTTCCCTGTGCTGATCAGGCTGCAGCAGAGACCGCCTATGACATGGTGTCACCCGGGCCGAGTCCCATAGAGCTGAAAAGGGCAAAAAGATTTTCTCATCACAGATTGGTGCATCAGCCTGTCGATCTCAGAGAAGGCGTGGCCAAAGCCTACGCTGTGGTTAAAGAGGTAAAACGTACAAAATATCCAGCAGCTGTTAAGCAAGTGTTCTGTATAATACTCATTGTACTCGCAGGTAAGCCCGATTGTAAGCTTACCTGTAGGTACAAGTTAATATAGTGAGTTTAGTACCACTTAAAGCACTTGATCTGCAGAAGATTTACCCCCCCCCCCCTGACCAGGCCACTTTTTGCTATACGGCACTGCGTTACTTTAACAATTGTGCGACACTGTACCCAAATGAAATCTGTCCTTTTATTTCCCCACAAATAGAGCTTTCTTTCGGTGGTATTTGATCACCTCAGCTTATTTTTTTTTTGCCATATAAACCAAAGAACAACTGACAGTTTTGAAAAAATATATATATATATATATATATATTTTTTACTTTTTGCTATAAAACTTATCCAATTAAAAAAAAAAGTAAAACATCAAATTTCTTCATTTCGATCCACCTATGGCTGGCTTAAAGAGGTTATAAAGGTGTTTGTTTTTTTGCATTAAAATAACAAACATGTCTATTGATAGCAAAAAAAACACTGCTGCGCATTAATGTAATGATCAATGACTCAAGGGGTAGTGTCTTTGGCCTTGCTGCCCTCCTGCTCCTGGATAGGGGATATCCTAGTGGTCACAGAAAAGATAAAAAGAAGAGGGCGCACCAGCCTTGTGCTTTATTCCAAAATAATTTATTAAGAAAACAGTTAAAAAACTACTCACAAACATATGATGAATGAAAGCCTGTAAAAACCACTTGTGTGTGGCAATCAGTCCTGGAACCGTCAGTCTCTAGATACCAGAGGGGAAGACCACAGGACTACTGCTGGCTGACGCGTTTCCAAGGAGTACCTTCTTCCTCGAAGCCTACAGGTTTTTGGGTTTTTTTTTTGCATTAAAATACCAAACATGTCTATACTTACCTGCTCTGTGCAATGCTTTTGCACAGAGCAGCCCTGATCCTCTTCTACTGGGGTCCCCCGCCAGCGCTCCAGGCCCCTCCTCTTCATCGGGGGCCCCTACGGAAAGCTGCTTTCCACGGGGGCCCCTGCTGCGTCCATTGACACAGATGGCAGGACTCAGCCCAGCCCTCTGCTCCCATGTCACAACATTTGATTGACAACAGCTGGAGCCAATGGCTCCTGCTGCTATCAATCTGTTCAATGAGGAGAGAGAGGGGGGTTGGAACCACTGCACTCATGCACATGGCTGGATCGAATTTGGCTCAAATAAGAAAAGGAAGGGGGGGGGGCACTGCAGCACAGAAGGTTTTTCATCTGAATGCATTCAGGTGAAAGACCACTTTCACACTGAGGCGCTTTTCAGGCGCTTTCACGCTAAAAAAAAGCGCCCGAAAAGCTTACGAAAACTTATTTCCATTAAAATCAATGAATGCTTTCACACTGGGGCAGTGTGCTGACAGAGTGGTGAAAAAACACCCCTCTCCATTGAAATGAATTGAAAGCTCTTCAAAACCGCCTGAAAAGCTCTTCAAAAGCGCTCAGTGTTTTACTGGCAGTTTTTCAAGCGCCTCAGTGTGAAAGAGGCCTAAGGCTTTACAACCACTTTAAAGGAGTTTTAAAGGCAGAAAGTTTTATATCTTAATGCATTAAGATAAAAAAAACTTCTGTGTGTAGCAGCCCCCCCAATTACCTACTTGAGTCCCTTCTCTCTCCATTGATGTCCACGATCCCCCTCGGCCATCCAGGACGCTCCTCCTGATTGGCTGAGACAGAACAGCGGTGCCATTGGCTTCCGCAGATGTCAATCAAAGTCAGTCAGCCAATCAGGGGAGAGAGGGGGTGGGGCCAGGTCAGGGCTCTGTGTATTCACTCTGATTCAACTTGGTTGCCCCCTGTAGCAAGCTGCTGGCTGAGGGGACACTTGAAGGAGGGAGGGGCCAGGAGAGCAGATGAGGTACCTGAGAAGAGGAGGATCAGGCTGCTCTGTGTAAAACCAACTGCACAGAGGA
Organism: Rana muscosa; assembly: GCA_029206835.1. Lineage (NCBI taxonomy): Eukaryota > Metazoa > Chordata > Amphibia > Anura > Ranidae > Rana > Rana muscosa. The sequence continues at coordinate 197,537,854 of CM055126.1, read as the reverse complement.
GGTAAGTAGAACATGTTTTTTTTTTTTTTTAATTAGCTACAAACTAATTAAAACATAACTCCAGCTAACACAGTTCAGTAGGTTGGGGAACCCTAATATACATCTTTCCAATGTGACTTTTTATCTCCCACCAGGGAATAACGGACACTGCTCAAACAATCTATGAGACGGCTGCCCGCGAGCATGAGAACAGAGGAGTGACGGGAGCTGTAGGAGGAGTCCTGAGACAAATCCCGCCCGCGGTGGTTAAGCCTCTAATAGTAGCGACGGAAGCCACTTCCAATGTCTTGGGTGGAATGCGCAACCAAATCCGGCCAGACGTTCGGGAGGAAGAGTCACAGAAATGGCGGTTAGAGGAAGGTTAGCGCTCGCTGGGCGCCGTGTAGGAGGACTGATCACAGAATCCAATGGCCTCAAAGGACTGCTTTTTTGGGTATAGTTTAGTTTTCTTGGCAAATATGACTCAGGAATGGGTGACACTTTGGTAACGGGTGACATTTCGGTAAAAGGCAGCCCACACCGCACTTGCTTTTTCAGCATACTCCATCTGTATGGACTCATGGAATGTGGGAATGAGTTGACGAAGCCGAGCGGTAATCTTTAAATTATCCTTCCTGCTCAGTTCTATTCAACTCACCGGACTTCATCTGATGTCCCATCTATGGCTGAGGAGCCCGAACCTAACATCAGCTATTTCTGTTATCTGCTTTAAAAAAAAAAAAAAAACTATTTTATTTTGGCAAAAGCTCCCTAAGATAAAAAACCGAATGAATTTACAGGTTTCTCGGTTTCATTTGCTTTGCACTTGGTTACGTTTCAAACCAATACGTTCCGTGTTCTGTGTACATGTCATGTGGCTGAACACAGCCGCAGCTCAGAATACAAAGTCTTGTGTCACATTCAGTCTGTACATTTGTAATCTGTTTATAGTGTTAATAAAATTATTTGTGTAATGGTGAAAAAAACAAAAATTGTGTAACATTGTACATAAAGTCAGAAGACTGAATTTCTTTCGGTTTTATTGTGAGCTGTAACCATAGCTGATGTCAGCGATCGTTTTACGGCTATTTCTAGATGGGTTGTAATGTGTGTGGTTTTTTTTATGTTTCATCTGCCGTCATTATTGTTTTTCTCTGGTTCCTCCCTCTCCCTCAACAGTATGCTAACTAAATAAAACCTTTTCCATTTTCATTACATATCTTATTTTAGACCCCATGTTGTCATCACTAGCTCTCTGTGCTCCTCTGTGCAATGCAGGCAGATCATGACTGGTGGCAGGTTGCTGTTTCTTCCTGAAAACATTGCAGCACTCTGCCTCAATGCTGCTCTCGAGAGCCCTTCAAGTGCTTGTAAAGGCACAATAATTTTTGCCTGAAGGTAAAAAACCTGTGTGCAGCAGCCCCCCTAATACTTGAACCTCATCTCGCCTCTCCAGGGACTCGCACTCCTGATTGGCTTTTGGCAATTGACCATTGGCTTCCGCTGCTGTCAATCACAGCCAGTGAGCCAATCAGGAGATGGGGGGGGGGCGTGCCACAGCTCCATGTGTGAATAGACACACAGAGCCTTGGCTTGGGTGCCCTCATTGCAAGCCGCTTGCTGTGGGGGCACTCTGCAGAAGGGAGGAGCCAGGAGCGGCTGGCGAGAAGAGGAGGATCTGGGCTGCTCTGTGCAAAACCACTAACACAGAGCAGATGAGTATAACGTTATTTAACTACTTCAGGCCCGGAAGGCTTTGTCCCCTTAATGACCAGGCCTTTTTTGCGATGCGGCACTGCGTCACTTTAACTGACAATTGCGCAGTCGTGCGACGCTGTACCCCAAAAAAATTTACATCCTTTTTTACCCACAAATAGAACTTTTTTTTGGTGGTATTTGATCATCTCTGTGGTTTTTATTTGTTGCGATATAAACAAAAAAAAAAACGACAATTTTGAAAAAAAATTTAATGTATTCATCAGTTTAGGGCGATATGTATTCTTATACATATTTTTTGTAAAAAAAAAAAATCACAATAGGCATATATTGATTGGTTTGCACAAAAGTTATCGCGTCTACAAACTATGGGATAGATTTAGGGACTTTTTTTTTTTTTTTTATGTTTTTACTGGTAATGGCGGCGATCTGCGTCTTTTGTGCGTCACTGCAACATTGCGGCGGACAAATCTGACCCCAAATGACACACTTTGGGGACCAGTGACATTACTGCATTACTGCATTGATCAGTGCTATAAAAATGCACTACTCAATGTAAAAATGACACCGGTAGGGAAGGGGTAACACTAGGGGGCGATCAAGGGGTTAAGTGTGTTCCCTAGGTGTGTTCTAACTGTGTGGGGGTGGGGCTTACTGGAACATGATAGAGATCACTGTTCCCGATCACTAGGAACAGTAGATCTCTGTCATGTAGGGGTGCAACGGATCAAAAAACTCACGGATCGGATCGATCCTCGGATCAGAGCCACGGATCGGATCATTTTCGGATCTGCAAAAAAAATAAATAAAAAAAAATAAATACATAAATAATGTTACACCCACCGGAATTTTCGATTTCACAGTTATTTTGTAAATCCAACGGACTCTTTACATGTTAAATTTAAAAGCAGCAGCAAACCTGCTGACCTTACATGGTTGCTAATGTGACAAAACACCTGATTTTCACATTTAACTAAATGTTAAATGTGAAAATCAAAGGTGTTCTGTCACATTAGCAATCATGTAAGGTTTACTGCTGCTTTTAAAATGTAAAATGTGAAGAGTCCGATGGATTTCCAAATAATGTATTAAAGCTGATCAGCTCCGTTTTGTGTTGAAATCTAAAACTCCGTTGGGTGTAACAAGATGTCCGCTTGGCCCCTTCTCTATCATTACTGTGCAGGAGTGTGGGGTGGAGCAAGATGGCGGCGAAACGTCACTACAGCGGCCGCCGTCGGGTGTACCAAGATGGCCGCCACTCCAGAGCTAGGCCGAAGCCGCGGCCTTTCCTACGGCCGAGGCTCCGGAGCGCTCCGCGGATCGCGTGGTGATCCAATCCGAACAGGGTGACCCGTTCGGATCACGGATCACCACCGATCCGTTGCACCATTACTGTCATGTCATCTGGCAGAACGGGGAATCGCCTTGTTTACATAGGCAGTTCCCCGTTCTGCCTCGTGATCGTGGGTCGTCAGCGGACATCGAGTCCTCCTTGCACGGACCGACGTACAGGAACTTTGGTCTGCGCTGGAGAGCCGACCTGCCGCAGTATATCTGCTTGAGCTGGTCAACAAGTGATAAAAAACAAGACTTTACAATCACGTTAACCCGGATGCTAGCAATTAGCTGGCTTTTGGGAGGAGTTATGCAAATATCAAAGTGCCTTGGTGGGCAGATGTCAGTTTGGAGAAGTGGGCATTTCTAGGCAGACAGCATTTACATGAAGACCACCCAGGGTATTGCCCACATTTCTTACTTAGCCACCATTATTGAAATCCAGTGAATGACATTTCTACAGTCGGGCTGGGGAGGAAAGAACTCAATGATGCTGGATGACCTCCAGCCAGGACATGAGGTGGGCTCTATCTGACTTGCTTCTTATGCACTTTGTGAGAAGCTCCGAAGAAATGTCAGTACCGGAGAGGAACCTGTACAACTGAGCAAGACTGAATAGAAGGGCTGGAGTACAGCTTGAAGACCTCATTCACACGGTGCTGATAGGCATGCGGGTGTCCATACTGTCTGTGTTCAGGACCGCTCACCCACACACCTGTCCAATCGGGACCAGCGGCTGTGTCCATGCAGCCGCTGAGTGCCCATACGTCTACATGGGCTGCCTACTCGCGGCAGCTCAAGCCACATAAACATCCATTTACGATCTACAAGCCTCAGTGTGAATGAGGCCCAAAGGAAATGAAGCATCCAAAAGGAAATGCAGACACGGGTAAGATGCCTTTTTTCGAATATACAGGTATCTGCTGCTTTTGATCTCTCTTGTGACTTAAAGCCTAGGCAAAGATCACATGATCTCTGGCTACCAGGAGCTCTGCAACAAGGTACATTTATTGACATTTTTTTCATAAGACTTAGACCCCTTTCACACTGGGGTCACGGCCGCGTTGGCGCTAAGGCACAGTTTGTTTTAGCTGCACTTTAGCGCTGTTTAAGCGGCGCTTTTTGGCCGCTAGTGGGGGAGCTTTTAACCCCAAAGAAGGAGTTGAAAAAGCCTGTGTTGCGGCGCTTCCGACGTTTTTTTTTTTTTTAGGCGCTTTGGAAGAGCTGGCCATATATTTCAATGGGCAGGGCATTTTGGAAATGCTGTATACAGCGCTTCCAAACTGCCCCAAAGATGCTCCTGCAAGCTCACCGCCCGCGTGTGAAAAGACACCCTGAAATGAATGCGAGGCAGTTTTCAGGCGCTATTTAGAGGCTATTTCTAGTGCTAAAACGCCTGAAAACCGCCTCAGTGTGAAAGAGGTCTACTACAAAAGAGTAGGGAATGTGTAAAACCCTTTTTCAGACTTTTTAAAACTGTCTTCCCGGGGAGATTTTCCCTTCACTTCCTGTCCTGGAGACGCAACAGGAAGGAAGAGGAAAATCTCCTCTTAAACAGATTTCTCCAGTGAAAGATTCCTACAAATCCTGATTGGCTGACACTAACATTTTGGATTTTCTTAACCTTTTAGTCCCAGTGACAGTATTTACCAGAACAAACCGAGAAGGTGAATCTCCCTTGATAATGTTCAACAGTTTTAAAGTAGAACTTCATCCACAGCTTTTTTTTTTTTTTTTTTAAGGGGGGGAAAGATTCCATCCACCATCAATTTCCCCCACATTATCCGAACTTGAAGAGCAAACAACAAAATTGCCGGGCCTTAGGATTAATAGCAAAACATCCACATTTATTGGAAAACATAATACACACTTACATTAAAGAAAAGGGATGTGCAGCTCCGAGTGTAGAGAGGTAAGCCAAGCAAGCAGCATAGTTGGAACACAGGACTGCTGGATAAATGAACCCATAGGCAGTAAGCCGGACCCGCCAAGCAGGGGATTAGCAACGGCATCTGTCGGCCTTCCTTCCACAGCTCAGTGACAGCATAAGATGTCGGATAGTGGGCGGGCAGCTACGCGTTTCAGGGTTCCAACCCCCTCTTTGTCAACTTGACAAAGGGGGGCAGGACCCCTGAAATGCATAGTTGTCTGCCCACTTGAGAAATGGGCGGGCCCTTGAAATGCGTAGATGCTCGACCACTTGACAAAGAGGATGGGACCTGTGAGACTTGCAGTTGCCCACCGACTATGTGACATGGAGTACTGTCACCGAGCTGTGGAAGGAAGGTCAACAGATGCTGCTGTTAATCCCCTGCTTGGCATGTCCTGTTCACTGCCTATGGGCTTATTTATCCCGTGCTCACGTGTTCACTTGCTTTACATTTCTACACTTGGAGCTGCCCATCCCTTTTTGTTAAGTGTGTATTATGTTTTGCAATAAATGTGGATACTTTGTTGTTAATCCTGCTCTCTGGCAACTTTGTTGTTTTCAGTACGGGTGCTGATCGGATCACTCCCAGATCTGCTTCCCCAGGAGCTGCGGATGTTGCATTCACCCCTTTTGTGGCTATTCTACTCCACATATCACTGGACTTTTGTTTTTGGCCTTGGCCTGTTTCTTGAGCATGTTCTTCTTTCTAGCGCCCCGAAAACATACACTATATTAACAAAAGTATTGGGACGCCTGCCTTTACACACACATGAACTCTAATGGCATCCCAGTCTTAGTCCGTAGGGTTCAATATTGAGTTGGCTCACCCTTTGCAGCTATAAACAGTTTCAACTCTTCTGGGAAGGCTGTCCACAAGGTTTAGGAGAGTGTCTATGAGAATGTTTGACCATTCTTCCAGATGCACATTTGTGAGATCAGGCACTGATGTTGGACGAGAAGGCCTGGCTATCAGTCTCCGCTCCCAAAGGGGTTCTACCGGGCTCAGGTCAGGACTCTGCAGGCCAGTTAAGTTCCTCCACCCCAAACTCGCTTATACATGTCTTTATGGACCTTGCTTTGTGCACTGGTGTGCAGCCATGTTGTAGCATGAAGGGGCCATCCCTAAACTGTTCCCACAAAGTTGGGAGCATGAAATTGTCCAAAAGCCCAACCCCTGAAAAACAACTTCACTCCATAATCTCCCCTCCTCCACCAAATTATTTGGACCAGTGCACAAAGCAAGGTCCTTCAGACTCAGCCGATCACAGATCGAGGTAAAGGGCCCTTTACCACGTGAGCAGCTGCCGGCCAATGACAGCTGATCACAGGATGTACACACAAGCTGGGTTATCTGCTTTTTTTTCCCCCTCACGCTGACAGCGTGAGGAGAGAAGAAAGCTGATATCCGGCTTATGTTCAAGGGACATTGGCGCTGATAATCAGGGCAGTGCCGCCTATCGGCGCACATCAGTGAAGGATAAAAATTCACTGTTTACAAAATTTTATAACAAACTATTGAGCCCTGGTTCACATTGGAGAGATTTGGCATGCACAGCGCCGCACTGATTTCCAAAAGTCGTTTCTGTACTACTTTTGGCGACTTCAAGGGTGCGATTTCCATTGACATCTATGCAGCAACCTGCACAGATGTCTCTGAAATCACCCCTGAAGTCGAGATTGACATGCGGGAATGAAATTGTGCGTTCGTTTATTCCCGCTGTCAGTATGAACCAGGGCTGAAATATTTTAGTTTTTTTTAAATTTTTTAAATCTTTTTCTATTTATTTAGGAAAAAATAAAAACCCCAGTGGTGATTAAATAGCAAAAAAAGAAAGCTCTATTTGTGTGAATTTTTTTTATAAAAATGTAATTTGCGTACAGTGTTGCATGAACGTGTAATTTGTAGAAAAGGAGAGCTGTGGGACTTTGAGTGAGGCTACCGCCATCTCAGATATAAACAGAAACATAAAATTTACAGTACATAATTTATTGTTACATTGTAAAAAATATTGTGTCAAATAAATAGGTAGTCACATGACTTACACTAAATATGCTGCTATATAGCATGCAATACAAATAGGAATTAAACATAATAACTGTACATAATAAGGTAGATGGGTTGAAAAACATTGTAGGGACAGATAACTTGGGGCATCTAGGGGCACTCAACGCGTTTCCTGGCATTACAGCCATTCATCAGGAGTGTTGTAACATAATATACTGGAAAGGAAAGGGACAAGGATTAATAATGATACTCTTAGAATAAGGGAGCGCGGACACCGGGCCTGGCCTTGGGGCTGTGCAGTGAGTATCCCAGATTGTCCCCACTTTGTTGGGACACAGTCTCTCTGTCCTCCCTTATTCTATGAGTATCATTATTAATCCTTGTCCCTTTCCTTTCCAGTATATTATGTTACAACACTCCTGATGAATGGCTGTAATGCCAGGAAACGCGTTGAGCGCCCCTAGATGCCCCAAGTTATCTGTCCCTACAATGTTTTTTAACCCATCTACCTTATTATGTACAGTTATTATGTTTAATTCCTATTTGTATTGCATGCTATATAGCAGCATATTTAGTGTAAGTTATGTGACTACCTATTTATTTGACACAATATTTTTTACAATGTAACAATAAATTATGTACTGTAAATTTTATGTTTCTGTTTATATCTGACCACCATGTTTATATCTGACATGGCGGTAGCCTCACTCAAAGTCCCACAGCTCTCCTTTTCTACAAATTAATTTAGGGATGGGGGTCGCCATGTTGTGCTATAGTTGTGTGTCAGGTCACATCCAATTCACTGTTTTGATGAACGCGTAATTGTCATTCAAAGTGTGACAGTGCTAAAAGCTGAAAATTGGCCTGGGCAGGAAGGGGGTAAAAGTGCACAGTAAGCAAGTGGTTAATAGCAACTATTCATAACATAACTAAGAAAGCCGCCAGGAAGTTCCAATCACAGGGCTCTGGGGCTGTCACTATAGGAACGGATAAAAACCGCTGTGCCTTACTGACCATATTTTTCTTCTCCGTTGAATCACTCGGCTTGTGAAATGTTGGGATTTCTGGGGCTTATGAGGAGTAACCAGCTGTTCCCACTCTAGAAGCTGCTATGTGACCCTCTGTTTATATGTGGTATACAGTATATGTGACATCGCTTACAGATGATAAACATATGAAGCTTTGCAGCCACCTGCAATGGTCGTGGTGTTTGTCATCAGATACACGTTAGGGGCTGACGCCTGATAAATTACTCAGGCATAGTGCGCTGTTGTCACATTTCGGAAATTCGCCCTGAGAAGCGCCAACACCTTTACCTTTGTTTATTCACCAAGTTCATACTTTCTTAAAGGGGCAGCTACATGATTTAATATCCCTTTAAGCGCCATTACCAGCCACATTTTTATTTACTAAGAAATGGCATACCTGCAGTATGTGTAGACAGGAAGTGCCTGCAAAGTGGCTGCAGGAGATCAATAGCACTAAGATGTGACACAGGATGAAAGAAGAGTGTAAACGAGTAATGTATTTACTTTTATGGTACTGTAATGGCAATTAATGCCTTTAAAAAATCTTTTTTTTTTTTAAAGACATACACTTGCCTTGTACCTGGCGTACCTTTTGATTTAGTGCCAGAATTTGATAGATCGATATCTATCGATCTATTTTTATATATATACGGTATATACATATTTATATTTCTTTATTTACTGTGTGTGTGTGTGTGTGTGTGTATATATATATATATATAGCCGGGCATGCATATTGTCAGCCTGTGTACACGTGTGTGTGTGTGTGACATATGTTTGCCCGTTTACAAAGGTATGTTTTTAATCTCGCACACGCTGATCCTCCATCATTCTTGGAAGATTTAATATAAGCAAAGTGTAGCGGCGGGACGTGATTACATGGGAAGAGCCGGTGCTATGGTGGGAATGTGCGACTCCTTCATAAATAAATGGATATATTTTTAGCAGGTACGTGACTAATAGACAGAAATTTTTCTTGAGGTTAAAATGTTTTGCTTGGTTGTAGCAGCCATAATTTTAATTACCGTATATACTTGAGTATAAGCCGACCCGAATATAAGCCGAGGCACCTAATTTTACCACGAAAAACTCATTGACTCGAGTATAAGCCTAGGGTGTCCATCTGCATGCCTCACTGTGCCTCACTTTGCCTCACTGTGTCCATATGCATGCCTCACTGTGTCCATGACTCGACTGATGTATAACATGGGAGTCTATGGAAGGGGTGCCTGCTTTGAAAAAACTTTGCACACCTGTAGAGGAAGAGGGGGGCTACATGTGTGCCAAGTTTGGGGGTCCAGAGGACCTACGGCCGGACGGTACCGGGTCCCCAAAGTCCGGGAGATCAGGCGCAAAAAGGTGACTGGAGTATAAGCCGAGGGGGGCATTTTCATCACAAAAAAATGTGCTGAAAAACTCGGCTTATACTCGAGTATATACGGTACACTTTAAAGAAGAAATTTGCGCTTTAATTTTTTGCAGATTCATACTTACCTAGGTGGGTGCAGCATTGGTCCGATGCTGCATCTGTCCCCCGCCAGCACTAACCCTGAGAACTGAGCGATCCAACACCGCTGATCGCTCGGTTCTAACAGCTCTGTGAGCAGAGAGCTGGTGACTGTCACTGGAGTGCTGTGGAGGGGGTGAGAGCGGCCGGCTCAGGCACTCAGCGGATCCTGACTTCATTGTCGCGACCTTGCCCCAGCCTAGACTGGTGTTCTAACATTCTGGGTCCCCTATCAGATAGTGCCCGGGTTGGACTGCGCATGCGCAATCGGAGATCACGGAGATCTCCAAGACTGAACAGCTGTTCCATTGGCTGTAGTTGGAGCATGCGCAGTTAACACGGTGCTCGCTCCCACCGCTCGTTATATCAGATGGGGGACCCATCTCGATAGAAGAGCGCTGGCCGCGCTTGCTGAAATACAGCAAGGCGATGCTTTTATGAAAGGGGCGGGTATGATTATAAGAGGCCGCGCTCACCTAATACAAGACATTTATGCTGCCCAGTGCTCAATAATAGACTTGCCCCTTTTCTAAAACCATCTGCCCCTTGCTGTATTGAGTGAGCCCTAGAGCTATGTAAACACGCCCCTTGAGTTCTGTAAACACGCCCCGCAGACGTGTAGTTTATTGTGAAAACCATCCTCTCAAAAATTACTGCTCAATAATACACCCGCCCCTTTTATTTGAGTGAGCGCGGCCAGCGCTGTTCTAATATACCCCCGCCCATTTTATTTGAGTGAGCGCGGCCAGCGCTGTTCTATCGAGATGGGTCCCCCATTTGATAGAACGAGCGGCGGGAGCGAGCGCCGTGTTAACTGCGCATGCTCCAACAGCTGATTGAACAGATGTTTAGTTTCAGAGATTTCCATGGTATCGTACTGCATGCACAGTCCAACCCGGGCACTATCTGATAGGGGACCCAGAATCATAGGACACCGGCTCTGTGAGATCAGCCGACAGCGGGCTTCAACCCGCTGTCAGCTGAAAACGGGTCACAGGAGTGCAGAACGAACTACACTCCTGTGATCCACACAAACAAGCTTTGGCTGTACTTCTTTTTAAAGGAAAAATATTTTGGAGAATAGGAATAAGTAAGGGCTCTTTCACACTGGTGAGCCTAAAAATGTGGAATGTTTTTTTCAAAAAACACATACTGTGTTTTTAATGTGGTTTTGGTGCACTTTCTGGTTTCCTGACTCCAAGCATGCGTCTGTGGAACATGGACATGTGAGTAAAAAAAAAAAAACTCACCAAAAACGCACATGGAAAGTTTGCTTTTGTAAAAAAATAAAGCGAAAATGCAGAGTAGCGATTTGAACAGTTTTATTTATGATTTAAAGGGGAAAAATGTTTCATATGCTTTTGTCACACTGCAAAGCATGGCAAAGGCACACCATTGTCTGTTTTCATCTATTAACCACTTGCCTACTGGGCACTTACCCCCTTCCTGCCTCTGCCATTTTTCAACGTAGTCACACTGTCAATGACAATTGTGTGGTCATGCAACCCCATATGTCATGTGGTCATGAAACTCATGTGGTACCCATATGAGTTTTTTTTATCATTTTTTTTCACACCACTGGATTTTTTATTTCTTGCTAAACAAACAAAAAAAGACAAAAAAAAAAAAACTGAACATTTTTCATAGTTTGTTATAAAATTTTGCAAACGTAATTTTTCTCCTTCAATGATGTGCGCTGATGAGTGATTAAGCTGCAAAGATGGGCACTGATAGGTGACCCTGATGATGAGGCACTGATAGGTGGCACTGGCAGCACTGGTGGGTACTGTTGGGACTGCACTGATAATCAATGCTGATGTCTCTTTAACCACTTAAAATCCCGGTGTGTTTGTGTCCATGTGGGAAAGTAAGTCTAATGGGAGTGGTTTCATAATTATCAACCAGCTGCTGGACCTGCAGGGCACTAATGAGGAAAGCTGCTGGGTCTGCATCCCTTTAGACATGATTTCCTATTGGAAGTATCTCACCAAAAAAAGTTATTTTTTTGTTGCAGGGGATGCCAAAAGTTTGACTTGTATCTTAGTGCAGACTTCTTGGAAAATTGGTGAGCCAATCACACAAGCAGGAAATTATGTTTCTGGGGGGGCGTTCTGTACATATTGGTAACCATATTGCATTACAGTGGCTACAGATTGAAAAGGAAAGGTAATTTTAAATAACATTTAATACAATATGACTTGTGTCGCAATTGTATACGCTATATTATTTTTTTCTTTATTTCATATTCCCCAACCCCCACGAAAGTGTAGTTACCCGTTAACCACTTCAGCCCCGGAAGGATTTCCCCCTTTAATGACCAGGCCATTTTTTACAATACGGCACTGCGTCGCTTTAACTGAAAATTGTACGGTCGTGTGACGTTGTCCCCAAACAAAATTGACGTCCTTTTTTCCCCACAAATAGAGCTTTCTTTAGGTGGTATTTGATCACCTCTGCGATTTCTAATTTTTTACGCTATAAACAAAAAAAGAGCGACAATTTAAAATTTAATTTTCTGCTATAAAACATTTCCAAAAAAAGAATGTAAAAAAAATAAATTATTCATGAATTTAGGCCAATTTGTATTCTGCTTCATATTTTTGGTAAAAAAAAATCCCAATAAGCGTATATTGATTGGTTTGTGAAAAAGTTATAGCGTCTACAAATTAGGCGATAGATTTATGGCATTTTTATTATTTTTTTATTAGCAATGGCAGTGATCAGTGATTTTTTTAGCAGGACTGCGACATTGCGGTCGGACAGATCGGTCACCTAACTGACATTTTTGACACTTTTTGTTTGGGAACCAGTGACATTATTACAGTGATCAGTGCTAATGACACTGGCAGGGAAGGGGTTAACAGGTGCGATCAAGGGGTTAACTGTGTTGCCTCACTGTGTGTTCTAATTGTTTGGGGGGATGGGCTGTCTGGGTCAACACACAGATCCATCTTCCTGCATAGCAGAAAGACAGGATCTGTGTTATCTCCCCTGTCAGAACATAGATTTGCCTTGTTTACACTGACAGATCCCCGTTCTGTCACTGCGGGGAACGATCGCAGGTTGCCAGCGGACATAGAGTCCACCGGACCCACTCATTAGCTCCACCGCTGGCCAATGAAAGCGCGCGCGTGCCCACAGATCGCCGTGTACAAGCCCGACGTACACCTACGGCGACTTGTGCAGCCGAGCCAACCTGCCGCAGTATAACTGCTGCGGCTGTTCGCATAGGTGTGCACAGCCTATTGCATTAAGGTGTGCACCTCAAAGCACAAACACATATGTGTATATATACACGGACGGTGTCAGTAGGGCAGAGATTGGTGTCGGTCGTTTTTTTATTTTATCATTTTTAACAACTTCATATTTCTTTTATTTTGTATGGGGCTCATTAGGGGGCTTTGGTGAAATTTCAGCAGTTAAAACAAGGGGAATCTGAGCCACGCAGGGTGATTAGGGTGTGCCCAAGCACACGTGGCACACCCTGTGCGCATGCTTATGGCTGTTCGGCAAGTTGCAAGGTAGGGGCAAGTGTGTGACTGCATCCAGGACCGGTCACACAGGTGAAGGGACCCTGCTCGAGCACAAATTACAACTATTTACTCGTTATTCCGGCACCCCTAGACACACCGAGCATTTAACCGCCTTGCAATACAGAGGGTCCTACTGCAAGGTTAGATTATTTTATTTTTTTTAATTCCCGGTTTTGGTCTTTAACCAGTCCCATTCCTAATACCTGCTTTCATTTAAATGCATGCTAGAAAAAGCTACATATTTCACAATTCAGCGCAGCACACAATATACAGCCAGCAATGTATTTTTGTTTCTTCTTTTCAAGACAGAACATTCGAAACATGTGCATGAAAATATAGCCAAACACGTGGAAAAAAATGTGCCAATGTTCACAAACACAATACAACACCCCTCAACGTGTTTTAAAAGCTGTATTTATTTTTACAACACAAGCTGAAGCCCAGTGAAAACTGCCATCCATATATAATTATCGAGCAATTTAACCACTTGACCTCCAGAAGGTTTTGCCCTCATGACCAGAGCATTATTTTGCTATGCGATACTTTAACTGGCAATTGCTCGCTCATGCAACACTGTATGCAAATTACATTTTTATCATTTTTTTTTCACACAAATAGAGCTTTCTTTTGGTGGTATTTAAACACCACTGGCTTTTTTATTTTTTGAAATATAAATATAATTTTTTTTATAAAAGACAACAATTTTGAAAAAAAACCCCAATATTTTCTACTTTCTGTTATAGAACATATCAAAAAAGAATTAGGCCAAAATGTAGTTTGCTACACGTCTTTGGAAAAATAATAAAAAAAGTGGATATTAATTGGTTTTGTACAAAATTTTTAGCATCTGTAAACTATGATGCAACTGTATCTTCATGGACCAGAATTTCAAGGCAATGTTTGTGGAATGTGAAATCCATGCAACAAGAAATTGAGGCTGTTTTGAAAGCAAAGGGGGTCCTACTCACTATTAGTATAGTGATCCTTAGGCCCGGTTCACATAGGGGCGACTCGTCAGGCGACTCGGTCGCCTGACGAGTCGCGTCCCGCTCTGTACTATGGAACTGTTCTAATAGGAGCGACTCAGGTCGCTCCGAATTAGAAAAAAGGTCCCTGTACTTCTTTTGGGGGCGACTTGCATTGACTTCTATACAGAAGTCATTATGCAAATCGCCTCAGGCGGGTGTCTCAAGTCGTCTTGAGATCGCGCCGCCAAGTCGCCCCCCAAAGTCGTGCCGCTCCTGTGTGAACCGGGCTTACTTAATGAGAACATATAATCCAGAAGGTTAGGGTGAGAAGGGTCCCCAAGAGCTTTCTTTTGGTGGTATTTGATCACCTCTGGGGGTTTTTTTTTTTCTTTGCTCTATAAACAAAAAAAAATACAGAAAGACAGAAATATATTTTTCCTTTCTGTTATCAAACATATCCAATAAGAAAAAAAAAGGAAAATTTAGGCCAATATGTATTCTGCTACAAATGTTTGGTAAAAAAAAAAAGCGTCTAAGGCTACCTTGACACTGAAGCGCTAGCGGTATAGCGCCGCTATACCATTGTTTTTGCCGCGATTTGTGGACGCTAGTGGGGTGATTTTAACCCCCGTTAGCACCCGAAAAAGGGTTAAAAACGCCTGCAATAACGCCATTTTGGAGGCGCTGCCCCATTGATTTCATTGGGCAGGGGCGCTATAGGAGCGATATTTTTACCGCTCCTATTGCGCCTCAAAGATGCGGCTTGCAGGAGTTTTTTTTACCCTCCTGCCAGCGCACCGCTCCAGTGTGAAAGCCCTCAGACTTTCACACTGGATACAAAGGAGCGGCTTTTTCAAGATGCATTGCTGGCGCTATTTTTAGCGCAATAGCGCCTTCAAATCGCCTCAGTGTGAAAGGGGCCTTATAGCGGGACTGCAATATTTTGGCGGCCAATCTAGATCTAGGGCGATCAAAAGGTTAAATACACCTGTTTTCCTTAAATGTGTGCCTTACCAATGTTTTTGTGTGTACGGTGTAGTGTTTTTACCAAGGGATGTGCTGGATTATATTCCCTGCTTTGCAAGGAAACAAAATCCAGCACATCTCGCTGGCAGGACAGGGCTCTGTATTGTTAAAAATCTGCAAAGTTCTGTCCAGTGTGTCTGGCCGATCAGCGGGTGCCAGCGGTCATCTATTGGCCGGCACCCGCTGATTGGCTTCTGCTGTGACTAATCACAGCAGGAGCGGTGCATGCCCCCCCCCCCCTTATCCGGAAGTACAGAATTACACACACACACACACACACACACACACACGATTCTGCACAGTGCGGCCGCCTTTTAGCAGTGAATCTGCTATAGGGCAGTCCGCAACTGGTTATAGAACAGGGTTTCTCAACCAGGGTTCCGCCAGAGGTTGCTAGGGGTTCCTTGAGCAATGAGACATTTCTGCCTCTCAGTAGGTTCCCACTTACACCAATGATTTTTTTTTAGCTATCGGTAGAGGAGTAATTCTTTGCCATTGACCAAAAGTGTAAGGAGCATTCTTCCCACTGACCATCACACTAATGTATCATGAGTTGTAGATATAATAATTTTCCCCTGAGAATGGCGTTATTTCAAGGGTTCCTCTGTGTTGAAAATGTTGAGAAAGGCTGCTCTAGAGGCCTTTACTGGCATGCTGGCAGTAATCAACAAAGTATATCTGGAGGGTATTTTGGATGTACAGTTGGTCACTGGGGTGTAATAATTTGTACAACTCCACCCACTATCCTCAAATAAGTATCAATCTTCTGATTTTAGGATATGTGATTGACTTCTCTTCATAAAGGCTCTTCTATAGTGTTTCTAATAAATTGCTTGGCGGGTGTGCAGTTTGGATTGAGTAAGGAGATTTTTCATCCATTGTGCTGCGTGTCCCTATACATAATGGCTGGAAATATCCATCCCATATACAAATACATTCAAAAACTATAAATAGAAGCAAGATTAATAAATATAACAGATTTCAATATTATTAACATTAAAATCACGTGAAATACTATTTTAAATACAATGGGCTAATTTATGAAAACTGGAGCAGAGGCCAACACAAGGACTTCAGTTGTCATGGTGCACAGCTGCCTTATGGCTTCATTTTTTTTTTTTTTAAAGTGTATGTCCAGACAAAATGTTTTTCTTAATTTTGGATAGAGTGGGGAAAGACGCCATCTTGTGCTCTGTTCAGATGCCCATACAATATACAATCACATTTCATTGATCTTCTTTAGGCTCGGTTCACACTGCCGCAACCTAAAAGTCATGCAACTTACAGTGCAACTTTGAAGCAAATTCAGGGAATGCCTGTGTAATCTTCCCGTAATGTCGGATCCAAATCACATCAATTAAGATGAGGATCCGACTTGAAGGGGCCTTCCATTAAAGTCTATGGGCACAAGTCGGATAGAAGTCACTTTGAAGTAGTACAGGCAGTGGCGCCTGCCACATAAGGGACGCAGGAGCACCACCCCCCTAATCCGTGCACCCAGTGACGTCGCTATTGGGGTCCGGCCCGCACCAGCTGACACCCACCAGAGGGGTGAGACCGGGGCTGCTGCTACACACTGTACTATATTGCTTGCAGAGCTGCAGCGGAACGGTGCAGGTGAGGCTGCCTAACACTCCTCAGTCCAGTGGCCTCACTAGGGTTGGTGTCATCTGGTACAGTAAAACATGGTATCACCCCCTCCTCTCTAGCCTGCCCAGTGCCCTGCAGGCAGCTCAAGGTCACAGGGTGCACCCCAAACCGTCCCCTGTAAATGATAGTATATGGTGGTATAGTGGCAGGTTAGGGTAGTATAGGATGGTATAGTGGCAGGCTAGGGTGGTATAGTGGCAGGTTGGGGTGGTATAGGGCAGGTTAGGGTGCCCTATAACACCCCAACCTGTCACTATACCACTCCCAACCTGTCACTTTACCACCCTTGACTATCATTTACAGGGGCCGGTTTAGGGTCCCCCCCGTGACCATGCACTGTAAGTTTTACCGCACCATGTGACACCAACCCTAGTGACGCCACTGCATGCGCCTTGTTTCTAAAGTCAGAGCGACTTTAGTAGTGCTAATTAAGACAGCTCTCATTGACTAACATGGGATTTTACATGTCATGCGACTTGGGGTCTCACAAGTCAGATCCAAAGTCCCGGCAGTGTAGTGCAAAGGCCTACCTTATTTGTTACAACTGCAATGAATAGTTTAGGTTTGTCCTCAAACTACATAGTACCGGTAAGCCTAAAAGAGATTGTATAGTGTAGGGCCAGCTTTAGATAGATTTCCTCCTGTCCTGACAACAATGGTTTTACCAGACAGGAAGTGAGTGGGAATCTCCAAAAGTAACACAAATAGAAATAAAAATGCTTTTTTTTATTACTAGTACCCGTCAGCTTTGTATTGCTGTCTGTAACCCTGTTGAAGATTTCCCCCTCAATTCCTATCTGATGAAACCATTTTCACCATGAAATACTTGCCAACATATTTGTCCCAGTCTCCTAACACTGTCACCCCCGCTAGTGCCCACACATAACAGGACTATTCTCCAGATGGTCCCACCCAGATCACACTCACTTTCTGGGCTGCCCCTCTCAGATCACACCTACTTTCTGGTTAGTTCCTCTCCCTAACAATGCTGGAACCCACCCACTTTCATCTGCAACCTGCCTTTGTTAATACTCTTTTTAGATACTGACCATGCTTGGTAACGCATATAGGGGTGATGGTGTGGTTCCAGGACCCAACATCATTGGGACAAGGCTCTTGGTTACAGGACTGTCCCAGCAAATCCAGAACAGTTGTCATCTATGCTTGGAGAGTAAAGCCCTATGCAAACTACTAGTTTTTTCTTTCAACCTGCTGACAGCTCAGGTCTCTATACTAAGGCCTCGTACACACGACCGATTTTCTCAGCAAGAACCAGCAAGAAACTTGCTGGCAGAGAGGTCTTGTCGAGTAAATCGGTCATGTGTATGCTGCTAGCGGGTTTCTCGTCGAGAAAACCGACAAGAAACCTTGACGAGAAAATAGAGAACCTGCTCTCTATTTTCTCGTTGAGATTCTCCTCGGCATGTTTCTCGACGAGAAAAGTGAGTGTGTGTACACTTACCTGTCCGCCCGGAAGCCCGCGCATGTTCGAAATGAATTCGACGCATGCGCGGTAGCTTCCTAGGCATACCAAGATGGCGGCGACGGCATCGAATGTGACGAGCGCATGCTCGACGTAGTCGATGACGTCACCGCGTACACTCCTTTCAAAGAACCGCGGGTTCTTTGAAACGAGCGTGTGTACACTCGGCCGGGACAAGTTTCTTGTCCAAGAATCTCGTCGAAAAAAACGACATGTTTTTTTCAACGAGAATCTCGGCCGTGTGTACGAGGCCTAACAATCTGATGTTAGAACAGCAATCTCCCCTGCTGTGCTATTGTGTTATGACAGGAGCCAGTCGGCAGACCTTTTTCGGACAGGGTCTCCGACAGCTTCTGTCAGACTGGCTGCCGTACACACAGGCTGAATTACGGTTTCTATTGAACTGGCCGACGCCGCCCAACATTTAACCCTTGTACTATGCTTAAGTGAGTGGAAATCTCTCCAATGAACCCACTGACTTCTAATCCTTCCCATTCTATCCAAAGCTAGAACGTTTTGGCCGGACATAAACTCTAAATCGTCTCCAAAAAACATCCGAGAATTTAGACAAGATCATGTTCCAACATCAGATGTGAGAAATCCCAGAAGCTAGAATTATTCCTCAAAATCCACGGTCCCACTCCTGCTAATCTTCAAACTGCATTTTTCCACCAGTGAAGAGTTTTCTTTGTCCTTCCAAATATGGCAATTTTCAATAAAACATCTGGTGGAAGTAGACAGTGTAAAAAAAACATCAGGAATACATCTCACATCTATATACAAAGATAAAGATAACGCCATGCAAAAACAAGAGGATGACTCAAAATAAATAATGAAAGCTTATTCTCAAACACCTCCTGTATTTTCCACAGAAGAATCTAAAGTCAACTTGTTTTATAATTTCACTGCTTTAAAATAAGATTCTGTTGCCCCATGGAGATCGAGGTCCGTACGGTCATTCCAGAGTAGCCAATTGGCAAGGACTCTCTTCTCGGTGGTCTGAATTTAGCTCGAAACTGCCTGAAGACTTCTTTGACTTTCTTTCGGAAATGATTGCCAACAATGACGTATAGGAGTGGGTTGATACAGCTGTTGCTGAAGCCGATGTACGTTGATATTTGGTTTCCAATCTCAAGAGCATGGGCCCAGCTACAGGACTCTAAGTCTCCGCCCATTTCTAATGTATCGAAGAAGGTAATGACATGGAATGGAAGCCAGCATAGCACAAAGGCTAAAAGTACAGAGAAGACCAACCATGTGGCTTTCTTCTCATTGTTGATTTCTTTGAATTGCTGCATGGTGTTGTTCCTCAGGACTTTTATGATTTGGAAGGTGCAGAACCCAATGACGACTGCTGGGATGAAACCACCAAAAAGGTTCATGAGAATATTTGAGGCGATACTCCAGTTCTCGTGTGGGGGTAATATGACGCAAGATGTGGTGTTAAACTCAGGAAGGAATATTAACTTCCGGAATATGACTTTGGGCAAACTGGCTAGCACTGCAAAAATCCAGATGATGGCGCAGATAATCTTGGCACAACCAGTTCTTCTCATCCTGCCAAAGGACATGGTCTTCACCAGGGCCAGATAGCGATCAATACTGACCATCATCAGAAAATAGACGCTGCCATAGAGATTCAGTTGGATCAAGGAATTTACAGTGACACAGAGGAAGCTACCGAATGGCCAGTTGAACTTGTTAGAAATGTAAATGGCCCAGAACGGTAGGCCACTGACAAAGATAAGATCCGCGGCGGCCATATTACCCAGGTAGATCTCTGCCACAGTGCAGCGGCTTTTATGAAGCAGGAAGACTGAAATGACAAATACATTTTCCACGAAGCCCAAGGCAAAGATGAACCACATGTACGCTGGCTGGTAGGCATAGAGCCATTCAAGTCCCTCTGGTGCTAAGCAGGTTCTTACATCTGACAGGGTGTTATTCTTCTGGCTTATATTGGAGAAAGGAACTGTTATCGTTAGATTGTTGGTGTTGAGTCCCATTTTTTCCTGGGGAAATAAATGAAAACTGTATTAAACTATATTTTTGCATCCAATTTGTCTCTGCTGGTCTACCTATTAATCATATATTTGTATGAGAGTAACTAAAAGTGGATACATACATTACAGCTTGGTTGAACAATCTCTATGTACAACCTACCTTAGATTTATCAATAGTTATGTAACAAGGACCTACCTAAAAATCCATTTTATTTAGATTCAGTCAGATAGTCCCTCACACTACATACGCTATATTGACAAAAGAACATCTTTGGGATGAGTTAGAGCGGAGACTGCGAGCCAGACCTTCTCATCCAACATCAGTGCCTGACCTCACAAATGCGCTTCTGGAAGAATGGTCAAACATTCTCATAGACACTCCTAAACCTTGTGGACAGCCTTCCCAGAAGAGTTGAAGCGGTTATAGCTGCAAAGAGTGGGCCAACGCAATATTGAACCCTACAGACTAAGGCTGGGAGGCCATTAAAGTTCATAGGCATGTAAAGGCAGGTGTCCCAATACTTTTGACAATGAAGTGTGGTTGTTGGTAGGTTCTGGTACAGATTGTATAAACCAGTGATTTATAGAAGAACCATTGCTCACAGCTTCCCCGCTTCCTGCACTCCATGGAGATGCAATGCCGATGAATAAAGTTTGCACACTGATGATGTCACTGGGCTCAGCAAATGTTATTCAACCATACAAAAAATGCAAGTCGTCCCCTCCCGAAGACCGTCTCTTTCTTCCATGTTTCACCTTTATGCCCCATACACACGAGCGGAACTTCCGCCAGCAAAAGTCTGATATGAGCTTTTTGGTCGGAAATTCAGACCGTGTGTCAGGGTCACCTGTGGCCAGGTGACAGATGCACACCGTAGGGGGACAGGAGTGCACCGCGAGGTAGTGAACCCTATGGCTGGCTTCTGTGGATAGGAAACTGGGTGGTTGTGGAAAGCGGGACCAGAGGAGCACAACCGGGATCCCAACGGAAGCGAGAGCCAAGATTCCCCAGGGCGCGGAGTCTAAGACCCAGCTGGTCTTCTCCAGGGCCTCTAGTGGTGAGGATGTTACGCTGCAGGCTGGGACCAGGTCGCGGCCCCTGGAGTTTCCTAGCTCACGCCCCGTAGGATAAGGGGAAGCAGCAGCACACGATAGAGAGAACCGAATAACAAGCCGAAGGTCAGGGGCCACAAGCAGACAAGGATAACGAAGAACGAGCCGAAGGTCAAGGGTCACGAGCAGACAGGGATGGTCGGGGACAAGCCAATAACGTAACAGAGAGACAGACGTAGCACACGGCAGGCAGGAACCCAAACACACAATGCCTAACAAACACGTTGATCAGCAAAGCAGGCTTGCAGTGCACAGGTTAATATAGTGTTCAGTGATAGGGCCTGGGGTGGAGTCAGGCTGGGAGGAGATTATAAAGGAAGCCAGGTGAAGGAGGTCTGGTCTCTAGATGAACACATGAGGAGGAAGGTAAGATGGCAGACAGACATTAATGCATATCCATGACAGTACCCTCCCTCTTACGAGGCCTCCCCCTTCCCCGCCTGGGCCCAGGTTTAGAGGGAAACTTCAGATGAAACTCCTTTAACAGACGAGGTGCAAAGACCTCAGATGCAGTGATCCAAGACCTCTCCTCAGGACCAAACCCTTTCCAATGAACGAGGTACTGAAGAACGCCTTTACAGAGTCGGGAGTCCAGAATTTGACTGATCTCGTACTCCTGATTATCCTCAGAGACAGGCGCCACGGTAGGAAGAGGACGAGAGAATTTATTGAGGACTAAAGGCTTTAGAAGAGCAACATGAAAGGAGTTAGTGATTTTAAGGCTCTTAGGAATCTGGAGTTTGAAACAAACCGGATTCAGTTTAGCAGTTACCGTGTATGGACCGATGAATCGTGGAGCAAACTTCAGAGAAGGAACTCGGAGCTTGATGTTCCTGGTAGAGAGCCAGACTTTGTCCCCTGGCTGAAGAGAAGGCGGTTTACGCCTGCGGCGGTCGGCAAAGCCTTTGAATTTTTCAGCAGCTGCCCGGAGGGAATCATGAACGTGACCCCAAACGGAATTGAGAGACTCCTGAACCGAAGCCAAAGCTGGAATGTCTGGAGAACAGATCATAGGAAGAGGAAGTTGAGGGTGTTTTCCATAAACTGTGAAAAAGGGTGTCTTCTGCGAACTGGTATTCACATGATTGTTATGGGAGAATTCTGCCCACGGGAGTAGAGAGGACCAATCGTCATGGTGAGAAGACACAAAGGTGCGAAGAAAGACCTCTAACTCCTGATTAACCCTCTCAGTCTGTCCATTGGATTGGGGATGGTAAGAAGAAGAAAAATCCAAGACAATATTGAGGGATTTGCAAAAGGCTCTCCAAAAACGAGACGTGAATTGGACTCCCCTGTCGGAAACAATATGAGAAGGGACCCCATGTAGGCGGAGAATTTCTCGAATGAAAATGGGAACCAAGGCAGGGGCAGAAGGAAGACCAGGAAGAGGAACAAAATGAGCCATCTTGGAGAATCGATCGATTACCACCCAAATGACTGTATTATTCTCAGACAGTGGGAGATCGGTGATAAAATCCATGGCAATATGGGCCCAGGGTTCCTTAGGAATAGGCAAGGGCATGAGGAGACCAGCAGGAGCTTGTGTGGAGGATTTGGACTGAGCACAGACATGACAAGCTTTAACGTAGTCTTTGACGTCTGAGCGGAGATTAGGCCACCAGTAGTGACGACTGATGAGTAGGAAGGATCGGAGGAATCCAGAATGCCCTGCCACCTTGGAATCATGTCCCCAACGAAGGATCTTAGCTCTTAGCTCAGTGGGGACAAAGGTCTTACCAGGCGGAATTTTAGACTTCAGGGTGGTAGAGTGGGCAACAATGCATGAGGTGGGAATGATCGGCTCAGGTTCAGGGGCGGACTCCTCGTCCAAAGTGTCAAATGACCTAGAGAGCGCATCAGCCCGACCGTTGCAGGAACCAGGTTTGTAGGTAATCGTGAAATTAAAACGGGCAAAGAAGAGACTCCACCTGGCCTGTCTAGGATTCAGACGTTTAGCATTCTGTAGATACTGTAAATTCTTGTGATCGGTAAAGATCGTTATGGAGTGAGGGGAACCCTCCAAGAGATGACGCCACTCCTCTAACGCCAATTTAATTGCGAGAAGTTCCCGATCACCGATGGCATAATTCCTCTCTGCCTGAGAAATTTTTTTGGAGAAGAACGCACATGGTTGGCGTCTCTTCTCAAAGATTTGAAGAAGCACAGCTCCCACCCCCATTGAGGAAGCGTCCACTTCAATAAAAAATGCATTCCCAGGATTTGGTCTCCTCAAGAGGGGGCCAGAAACAAAGGCCTGTTTCAGGTTGTGAAATGCAGAGACAGCTTCGGGAGGCCAGTCTCTGGCATTCACACCCTTCTTGGTCAAAGCGATAATAGGCGCGGCAATGGAAGAGTAATTCCTTATGAACTGCCTATAATAATTAGTGAAGCCAAGAAAGCGCTGTGTGGCCTTGAGGCTAGCAGGAAGAGGCCAGTTGGTGATAGCCAAGACCTTCCCAGGGTCCATACGAAGCCCCGAACATGAGACAAAGCACCCCAAAAACAGGACCTCAGAACATTCAAAGGAACATTTCTCCAGCTTGGCATAGAGATTGTTCTCTCTAAGACGTTGAAGTACAGTGCGGACATGGTTTCTGTGGACGAGCAGATTTTCAGAAAAGATCAGAATGTCATCCAGATAGATGACAACAAACTGGTACAGCAGATCTCTGAAGATTTCATTGACAAAGTTTTGAAACACGGCTGGAGCATTACACAGACCAAAAGGCATCACCAGATATTCGTAATGCCCGTCTCTAGTGTTAAATGCAGTCTTCCATTCGTCACCCTCCCGTATTCGAATGAGATTGTACGCGCCTCTGAGATCCAACTTGGTGAAAATGGAGGCACCCTTCAACCTATCGAATAGCTCAGATATTAAGGGTAAGGGGTATCGATTTTTAATAGTAACCGCATTTAAACCCCGATAATCGATGCAGGGTCTTAAGGTACCATCCTTTTTGGCAACAAAAAAGAACCCTGCCCCTGCAGGCGATGAGGATTTCCGGATGAACCCTCTCTCCAGATTCTCTGCTACATACTCCGACATGGCCTGGGTCTCTGGGATGGACAGAGGGTAGGTACGACCCCTGGGTAGAGTTGCTCCGGGGACAAGATCAATAGCACAGTCAAAAGACCTGTGGGGAGGAAGCACCTCAGCTGATTTTTTACAGAACACATCCCGGTAATCGCTGTATGCGGCGGGAAGATCAGAAGAAACAGAAGTGGCAGCAACCGGAAGACTCTCCTTGGGGGTCACCTTGAGAAGACACGACGAGAAACATGAGGAACCCCAGGCCAGGATCTGCCCAGAGACCCAGTCCACATGTGGAGAGTGGAGCTGTAGCCAAGGGAGGCCCAATACAACTGGGGTAGAGGCCTTGGGTAGAATAAGAAAGGATATCCACTCCTGGTGGAGAATCCCTACCGACATCCTAATGGGTAGCGTCTGGAAGCGAATAGGGCCCCCTGGGAGAACAGTGCCATCAATTGCCGAGACTACCAATGGGGTAGTGAGAGGTGAAAGGGTAAGCTTCATAGAAGAAGCAGTTCTCCAATCCATGAAATTGCCGGCAGCCCCGGAATCCAGGTATGCAAGGGTTGACTGAGGAGAAGTGCCTACATGAAGGGACACCGGCAAGAGCAGGCGAGAAGGTGATGTTTCTGGGTCCAATACTCCACCTTCCAAATGTATTAGACCCGAGCGTTTCCCGGACGAAGCGAGCAGGAGTCACGAAAATGACCCTTGCCCCCACAATAGAGGCACAAGCCCAGAGTTCTGCGCCTAGCACGTTCTTCGGGGGTTAGTCTGGTCCGGCCCAGCTGCATAGGTTCTTCAGCAGGTAGAGGATGCTCCACGGAATGAAGGGAGGGGAGCTCAGACTGGCTAGGACCCAGAGAGTGCTGGCGTCTTTTTTCTAAGGACCTCTCTTGAAAACGAATGTCGATCTGGTTGCATAATGAAATTACATCGTCCAGACCGACGGGAATGGCTCTTCCCGCTAATTCGTCTTTCACTCGGTCAGAGAGGCCATGTAAAAAGGTAGCGACCAGGGCCTCATTATTCCAGCTCAATTCAGCTGTGTGGATACGGAACTGAAGAGCATATTGCCCCACTGAACTAGATTCTTGGCGAAGACGTAAGACAGCACTAGCCGCTGAAGAAGCCCGAGCCGGCTCTTCGAAGATATTACGAAAGAGCTTCAAGAATTCGGACAGACTGGAAACCACCGGATCGTTCCTCTCCCACAGGGGGGCAGCCCAGGCCAAAGCTTCACCGGAGAGGAGGGAAATGATATAGGCTACCTTAGCCTGGTCAGATAGGAAGCTTTGAGGCTGAAGCTCAAAATGAATAGTGCATTGGCTGAGAAACCCCCTGCAGGCCTTGGAGTCCCCAGAGAAACGGAACGGAGCTGGCAATCTTAGTGAGTGTGAGGCTGCGACTGGTGCGATAGGTACAGCCGCTGGTTGTACTTGGGGTTGCGGATTCGGGGTTCCCAAGGAGACCTGAAGCTGCTCGAATCGAGAAGCCAGATCCTGGAGGAATCGCATCACCTGGGTCTGATTTGATTCCTGGGTCTCAAGTCTGCGAACTATGCCCTGCAATGGATCATCCGCGGGAAGCGGGATGTCAGCCGGGTTCATGGCTGATCAAACTGTCAGGGTCACCTGTGGCCAGGTGACAGATGCACACCGTAGGGGGACAGGAGTGCACCGCGAGGTAGTGAACCCTATGGCTGGCTTCTGTGGATAGGAAACTGGGTGGTTGTGGAAAGCGGGACCAGAGGAGCACAACCGGGATCCCAACGGAAGCGAGAGCCAAGATTCCCCAGGGCGCGGAGTCTAAGACCCAGCTGGTCTTCTCCAGGGCCTCTAGTGGTGAGGATGTTACGCTGCAGGCTGGGACCAGGTCGCGGCCCCTGGAGTTTCCTAGCTCACGCCCCGTAGGATAAGGGGAAGCAGCAGCACACGATAGAGAGAACCGAATAACAAGCCGAAGGTCAGGGGCCACAAGCAGACAAGGATAACGAAGAACGAGCCGAAGGTCAAGGGTCACGAGCAGACAGGGATGGTCGGGGACAAGCCAATAACGTAACAGAGACAGACGTAGCACACGGCAGGCAGGAACCCAAACACACAATGCCTAACAAACACGTTGATCAGCAAAGCAGGCTTGCAGTGCACAGGTTAATATAGTGTTCAGTGATAGGGCCTGGGGTGGAGTCAGGCTGGGAGGAGATTATAAAGGAAGCCAGGTGAAGGAGGTCTGGTCTCTAGATGAACACATGAGGAGGAAGGTAAGATGGCAGACAGACATTAATGCATATCCATGACACCGTGTGTATGCTCCATCAGACTTTTTCTGTCAGAATTTCCGCCAGCAAAAGATTGAGAGCAGGTTCTCTATTTTTCAGACTGAAAAAATTCCTAGCCGAAATTCCGATCGTCTGTATGCAATTCCGACAGGAAAAAAAACACATGCTCGGAAGCATTTAACTTAATTTTCTCGGCTCGTCGTAGTGTTGTATGTCACCGCGTTCTTGACGGTCGAAAGTTCAGAGAACTTTTGTGTGACCGTGTGTATGCAAGCCAAGCCTGAGCGGATTTCCGTCGGAAAAACTCGTGTGTACAGGGCATTACAGGCTTAATCATAGAGAGTATCATAGAGAGTCGGGGTGTCATAGTAACATGTTGAGTATCTCCAGGCGGGGACGAGTTGTTTTGCTTGTATGGCTGAATACAATTTTCTGAGCCCAATGGCATCATTGGTGTGCAGATTGTGCAACTCAGTTGTAATGTGTGTGGCTGGCTCAAATATGCTGTAGATAGGAAAGTCTTCCTGAGATTAAATGACAATAAAACATCTGTACGTGTTTACATAAATTGGGCACTTTTTACACTTTTGCATAGGAATCAGCGTAAAAGTAGTACTCCAGGCAGTCTTTCTCTAGTTTTGGACATAGTAGGGACGGGTTAAAATCTCACGTAAGCTTTAACATGTAAATGTAACTGCAAAAGTAAGCTCCCATATTATTATTCCCTTCCTGACAACTGCCCTTTATGTGGGTTTGGTTCCCGGGAGGTGAAGCAGCTTTCCAATCACATGACCGCTGTGACCTGGCTCTCATACCTGTCACATGATCAGGAGCTTGTCCCACTGGTTCTTGATCAGGAGCTGTGTTGGAGAGAGCGCAGTCTGCATGCTGGGAGCATGCAGTGAGTGTGCTCTCAACAGAACGCCGTGGGCTTTAAATCCTACTTTTCCTGCCTCTGCATACATGCGTTATGTGGCGGGAAGAGGTTTTAAATTACAATAATCCCTGGTGATCATGAATGTCCTTGTTCAGGCTGACAACACACTTGATAGGATGACAACGATCTGTCCCTGTTTCCCAACTGTGCTCCCGAGTTGTCACACAGGCTTCTGATCAGAGGCATAATTAGAACCTTCAGAGCCCTGGTGCAAGAAACCATGAAGGGCCCTCCAATCTCCCAGGCAGGGCCCTTCCCTCCGAGCCTGGTGGTGGAATGCCAGGGTCCAGTAGCAAGTGGACTTGCAACCCTGGTAGTTCTGCCACTGGGGTCAGTAGTTTTTTTTTAAAAATATTGTTTTACTATTTAATTTTTTTTTTGTTACTTTTTAGAAAACATTTAAAATTTTAGGAGCCCCGTTGGGGGGGGGGGGGGCTTTGGTGAATTATCAGGGGGCTAAACATCTCTGATGTTTCACCTTTGAGACAGAGAAAGGAGATTGAGGACACAGCCCTCAATCTCCATCTCTGCAGCCTCAGCAGTACAGAATGAATGGACAGGAATTGTTCTGTACAGAGCTTCCTTTTCATTCACAAACTGGAGCATAGTAAACAGTTTACTATGCTTAAGTTATGAATGGCCAGAGTCAGTGATTGGTTCTGATCACTAACTCTGTACATTCAAAAAAAGGGGGGGGGGGCGATAAATATGTCTTCTACACTCTCCATTTTGATCCATCCCGGAGGGACGAAGAAGAAGCTGGATAAGAGAGGCAGCATATAGAGCAGGGTTCTCAAACTGGCGGCCCTCCAGCTGTTGCAAAACTACAAGTCCCATGAGGCATAGCAAGGCCGACAGTTACAAGCATGACTCCCACAGGCAGAGGCATGATGGGACTTGTAGTTTTGCAACAGCTGGAGGGCCGCCAGTTTGAGACCCCTGATATAGAGGAACCAATCCCCTCCATTTTCCTCTTGCAGCCGCTAAATGCTTGTGGGAGAGGAGGAGGAGGAGGAGCAGGCTTTCAGCAGCTGCAGAAGGAAAATTGAGGGGATCAGTTCCTCTATTTGCTCTCCCCGCCACCCCTCCTGTCCAGGTGTACAGGGGAGCCGCACAGGCTCTCTGGAGCATCTGGCCGGGTTGCAACCCCTTGTAGATACACCCCTGCTTCTGATGGAAACTACAAGTGGCCATTTCAACACACATTACCCAGTTATGGTCCACTGTTGTCACCATCAGGAAACCTGCCCTGACAAATGCCATGTAGCCATTGCTAGACTGCATTTGGATAGAGGGTGAGGCTGCAAAGAGATCAGCAGTACTGAAATGCAACAAGGGGTTATAAAAAGTGAAAACATACAGCATGTATTATATACACACGCACACACTGTATAATTTAAAAAAGTCAAAATGAATAATAATTTCCTTTGATCTAATAATATAAATTCCCTTTCTGACTTTGATAAAAAACAAACACTTTTTATGATGTTTGCTCAAAGCTAGCATTGCTCAGAAGATAAGTATGCAATGACAAAAAAAACAGTTTTCTTGCCTAAATGACAAGTTTCTTTTTTTGTAAAGGTCACAGATTTATGTGATGTTTATACAAACGTCATCCCTGTGAGATGGAATATGTGGAAATGTGGTTATTTTAATTGGCATTTTTGTGTTTTTTTTTTTTTTATTGGAATTTATTATTACATTCATAAATAATTATTATACATAAATAATTCAGTGTCATTGTTACATCCTGAGTTTGAAAAACACATTTTTTTTTGTCAAGTTTTAGCTCTCTGGGAAAACATCTTATGTTCTATTACCACATACAATGTCACAAGTGGGAAGACGACCCTGCATCTTGCGGTAACAAGTCATGCACGCATAGCGCATTGCAATGCCAATAATTTTGAATGGCACCCCAACACACTGCAAAAACATGCCACAACTGTAAGAAAACTGCAGTGCATTGGTAAAAGTGCTGTAGGTCCAGTTTTCTTATGCCGCGTACACACGATCGTTTTTAATGTCATTTTCAAAAACAACGTTTTTCTCGACGTGATTTTTCTTGTTTCCTCTCAAGCCTGTCTTGCCTACACACGTTCATTAAAAAAAAAAACGCTCGCGTAAAGCACAGTGACGTACAACACGTACGACGGCACTATAAAGGGGAAGTTTCGTTCGAATGGCGCCACCCTTCATGTTAGTAAAGTTTGGTGAGAGACTCTGCTACGTGTTTTTGGTTAAAAAAAATCCCAATAAGCGTGTATTGATTGGTTCGCGCAAAAGTTATAGCGTCTACAAACTATGGGATAGATTTATGGACTTTTTATTTTTTAAATTCTCTTTACTAGTAATGGCGGCGATCAGAGATTTTTAGCGGTATTGCGGCGGACAAATCTGACACTAAGTGACACTTTTTGGGGACCAGTGAAACCAATACAGTGATCAGTGCTGAAAAAAAAAAGCAAGGTCACTGTATAAATGACACTGGCAGGTTAGAGGTTAACATCTGGGGCGAGCAAAGGGATAACTGTGTTCCCTATGAGTGTTTTCTAACTGTGGGGGGATGTGCTTAACTGAAGACAGAGATCCGTGTTCCTGCTTAAAAGAAACACAAGATCTCTGTCTTTCTTACTTGCAGAATGGTGATCTGCCTTGTTTACATAGGCAGACCGCCGTCCTGCCTCTCTACGAACGATCGCCGGGTTCCCGCTGATTGGCTTCCGCTGTGCCCAATTAGAGCGGGAGCTTGTCTTCGGCGGTGCGTGCGCCCAAGGCCCCGAAGAAGGAATCACGTACAGGTATGTGATTTTGTGCTCAAGGGCTGACCCTGCCGCAGTATATGTAAGTGGGGCTGTCCTTAAGCGGTTAAAGCTGAATTCCAAGAATTCAGACCCTTTACAAAAAAGTGAAGGCACACTATGAGTTGGGTCCAAGGAGTGGCATGACATCTCCTGGGTTTATCTCTATCATTTACATCTGACATTTTTATTGCATTACCGGCCATCACAGTCTTTTCACGAGCCTAGCGCTTAATGTTTCAGGTCTAAGAATTAGGGTCGGTGCAGCTGCTATGCCCACCCCTCCCCTAAGAAATGTCAGACTTTTTTTTCCCCAGGGGAGAAACCACCATAACCCCCCCCCCCCCTCCCTTCGCCAGCATTTCTAGCTGCTACCACCTTGAGTAAATGCAGATACTTCATGTAACATTTACTTCCTGGAATCGATCTGCCCTTACCTCGGGCATGAAGGCAAGAAGGTGTGCTTAGCTGAGAAAGCCCCTCCTCCAGTTGAAAGAAGAAAAAAAATGCCCATGAAGACTCTTGGTATGTATGACATCATCTTGGCATATGCCAAAAAAACAATTAGTAAATTAAGAAATGCAAAAAACAAAAACACAAAAAAATACAACAGGTGTCTATAAGGCCCCTTTCACACTGGGGCGGGCAGGTGCGGTGGCGGTATAGCAGCGCGATTTTCAGCACTGCTATACCATCGTTCTTACCGCGGTATGCAGTCACTAGGGGGGTTAATTTAACCCCAGCTAGCGGCCGAAAAAGGGTTAATACCGCCCGCAAACCGCGGCTATTGCCGCGGTTTGCGGGCGGTATTACCGCGCTGTCCCATTGATTTCAATGGGAGACCGCGGTAAAGGAGCGGTGAACACACCGCTCCTTTACCGCTGTAAAGAAGCGGCTAGCAGGACTTTTGGAGCGGTCCTGCTAGCGCACCGCTTCAGTGTGAAAGCCTTCGGGCTTTCACATTGAAGGCACAGGGCAGGATTTTTTCATGCGGTATAACAGCGCTATTATTAGGCTCCATGTACACAGAAGCTCAAAAACGGTCGTTTTTAAAGCAGCAGAAAAAGCTAGCTTTTATCAGCATTTTTTTACTAGCTTTTATTAGCGTTTTTCAGTGTAGCTTTTTTTAGCTTTTAAAAAAAAAAAAAAAAAAAAAATTTTTCAATGGACCAAAAAACGCTAAAAAACGCCCGCGGCCAGCGTTTTGAGCGTTTATGAGCGTTTATGAGCGTTTTTCAGCGTTTTGCGTTTTTTCTGCCGAAAAACGGCACTTTGAACGCAAATTTCTTGCGTTCAGAAAAAAGCCCATTAACTCCACTGCTCATTAAAGCTAAAAAACGTTATGTGTACATGAACACATAGGCTAACATAGAGTGCAGTTAATGGGCTTTTTAAAAAAACGGCAAAACGCCCATTAACTGCAGTTTATCAGCTTCTGTGTACATGGAGCCTTAGCGCTAAACCGCATGAAAAACGCCCCAGTGTGAAAGGGGCCTAATATACCTTCCTATCTATTTACTAAAGCTAACAGCATAAGGATTAAAAATTGTTTGAGAGAGTTTAGTTCCGCTCTGCTTTAAGCTGTTTCCACCTGCTTGTAGCTCAATGTTACTGGGTTTAAGCACTTGTGGTTCTGATACGCCAGGGGACATCAGCCTACATTTCTTGGTGTCACACAGAGGAAATGGAAATTCAGCAATTTTTTGGACTGAACACAAGCCAATGTACTCAGAAAAACGGACATCCACAACAAACAATAATCATATTTGGAAATCATATCAGTGGGGGGTTTAAATGAAACAGCTTCCGTATTTAAATGACAGCAGCACAGTTTATTTGAAAAGGACTTTTAATAACAATGAAGAAAAAACATGTAAGTGTTTAAGGAAGGACTTCATTTAGAATTAATGGTATTTATAGTGAAGGTAACATAGTGGTGGAGATATGTTCCAAAACACAACTGACTTGCCGTCCCATCAACCCGTCAGCAGGGGATTGTAAGCTGCTACATTTATGTGCAGTGGTTGTATATATACACATATTAGGGCTGTGGAAATTAACTATTAATTCCTTGATTAATCGATTAATTGCTTTGATCGATCAAAATTCTTTGGGCTTGCCGTGTCCATCTGAATGGCTCCTTTGCTGTGCCTTCATATCTGCATGCCGGCAGGACCTTACTATCTGCCACACGCAAGGGCTGTTACATTTCCCTCTATCACTTCCCTCTATCAACCTGGGATTCTACAGCCATCCACTGGGAGTTGTGATCGTTCCCTTCACGGGACATCTACATGCCGACGGACTGATGTTAGCCCCTTCTCATCTGGATTCAGCAGTGGTATCGTTGTACACATTTTTATACCAGTATCATACTTAGATACATGTTTTTATGACTGCTTTTGCTACCATAGATTTTATCTCCAGTGCAATATTTATTTTGTTACCTACTTGAAGACTATAAAAGTTTTAATGCTATTCCCATCGAGCGCTGCCTTTGTGTGTTTTTTGTATCCTGCTATTGATTTTTCCAGTGGTTGGTAGCTGCACTGGGAATCCACCTGCAAGGAGATCAGCTAAAAGTAGTTGGATATCTATGTGCGTTATAATTAATCGAAATTAGTCGATTAAAAAAAAAAAAAAATCGATCACGAAAATTTTAATCAGTAACAGCCCTAATACACATTATATATATATAATGTATATGTATGTATGTATGTATGTATGTATGTATGTATGTATGTATGTATATATATATATATATATATATATATATATATATATATATATACACACACACACACACACACACATACACATACACATACACACACACATATATACATATACACACATATACAGGTCCTTCTCAAAAAATTAGCATATTGTGATAAAGTTCATTATTTTCTGTAATGTACTGATAAACATTAGACTTTCATATATTTTAGATTCATTACACACAACTGAAGTAGTTCAAGCCTTTTCTTGTTTTAATATTGATGATTTTTGTATACATTTCACGAAAACCCAAAAATCCTATCTCAAAAAATTAGCATATCATGAAAAGGTTCTCTAAACGAGCTATTAACCTAATCATCTGAATCAACTAATTAACTCTAAATACCTGCAAAAGATTCCTGAGGCTTTTAAAAACTCCCAGCCTGGTTCATTACTCAAAACCGCAATCATGGGTAAGACTGCCGACCTGACTGCTGTCCAGAAGGCCATCATTGACACCCTCAAGCAAGAGGGTAAGACACAGAAAGAAATTTCTGAACGAATAGGCTGTTCCCAGAGTGCTGTATCAAGGCACCTCAGTGGGAAGTCTGTGGGAAGAAAAAAGTGTGGCAGAAAACGCTGCACAACGAGAAGAGGTGACCGGACCCTGAAGAAGATTGTGGAGAAGGACCGATTCCAGACCTTGGAGGACCTGCGGAAGCAGTGGACTGAGTCTGGAGTAGAAACATCCAGAGCCACCGTGAACAGGCGTGTGCAGGAAATGGGCTACAGGTGCCGCATTCCCCAGGTCAAGCCACTTTTGAACCAGAAACAGCGGCAGAAGCGCCTGACCTGGGCTACAGAGAAGCAGCACTGGACTGTTGCTCAGTGGTCCAAAGTACATTTGGAAATCAAGGTGCCAGAGTCTGGAGGAAGACTGGGGAGAGGGAAATGCCAAAATGCCTGAAGTCCAGTGTCAAGTACCCACAGTCAGTGATGGTCTGGGGTGCCATGTCAGCTGCTAGTGTTGGTCCACTGTGTTTTATCAAGGGCAGG
Source organism: Rana muscosa (assembly GCA_029206835.1). Classification (NCBI taxonomy): domain Eukaryota; kingdom Metazoa; phylum Chordata; class Amphibia; order Anura; family Ranidae; genus Rana; species Rana muscosa. The sequence goes on along the minus strand of CM055126.1, from coordinate 197,503,751 downwards.
GTCAATGCAGCTAGCTATCAGGAGATTTTGGAGCACTTCATGCTTCCATCTGCTGAAAAGCTTTATGGAGATGAAGATTTCATTTTTCAGCACGACCTGGCACCTGCTCACAGTGCCAAAACCACTGGTAAATGGTTTACTGACCATGGTATTACTGTGCTCAATTGGCCTGCCAACTCTCCTGACCTGAACCCCATAGAGAATCTGTGGGATATTGGGAAGAGAAAGTTGAGAGACGCAAGACCCAACACTCTGGATGAGCTTAAGGCCGCTATCGAAGCATCCTGGGCCTCCATAACATCTCAGCAGTGCCACAGGCTGGTTGCCTCCATGCCACGCCGCATTGAAGCAGTCATTTCTGCAAAAGGATTCCCAACCAAGTATTGAGTGCATAACTGAACATAATTATTTGAAGGTTGACTTTTTTTGTATTAAAAACACTTTTCTTTTATTGGTCGGATGAAATATGCTAATTTTTTGAGATAGGATTTTTGGGTTTTCATGAGCTGTATGCCAAAATCATCAATATTAAAACAAGAAAAGCCTTGAACTACTTCAGTTGTGTGTAATGAATCTAAAATATATGAAAGTCTAATGTTTATCAGTACATTACAGAAAATAATGAACTTTATCACAATATGCAAATTTTTTGAGAAGGACCTGTATATACATACCACACACACGTGTGTGTGTGTGTGTGTGTGTATATATATATATATATATATATATATATATATATATATATATATATATATATATATATATATATATATATATATATACATATACATATACATATACACACACACACACACACACAGTGTATAGTATATATACAGTGGGTACGGAAAGTATTCAGACCCCCTTAAATTTTTCACTCTTTGTTATATTGCAGCCATTTGCTAAAATCATTTGTAGCGGGTATTTAAATATACGGGGAGCATCTGGGTGGTAGTATGACCCAGATGCACTGATTGTTAGGGAATTTGGGACCCTTTTTATTCGTGGAGGACTCCAGTGGTGTGCAGTTCCCTGCGGCCTGTGGGTGGCGCTGTGTCCCTGGGCCGGGGTTGAACCATCACTGTAGCGCTGTGCCCTTTTTGTCCCGTTTCGGCAGCCGTGCAGCGAGGCGGGGAACCCGCTGTGCCTGTCGGGGGAGGAGATAAAGGGGAGAGACGCCCTCAACACGAGGTTCAGTTGTCGGAGGTGAGAGCCACGCTCAGGCACCTTCAGCCTGGGGTGAGGTACTACTGAGAAGGCCCGGGGCCCAGTACCTTCGACTGGGTTCCGCAGGGGTGGAAGAGTCTGAGGGGCCCTAAGGTGTTGGGTGCCCGAATCTGAGACGAGGAGGCCAGGGAGCGTAACCCTTCTGAACAGTCCGGTGCAGCATTGCTGGTGACGGCGGGGCCTCTGGTAACTCTCTTGGAAGGATGTCTTCCCTCTGACAGGGGCTGCATTTTAGCGAAGGTAAATTCTGTTCTTGTTCTACACGGTCGGTGGCAGCAGCTGTGCGCCATAACCTTTGGTGACACTACAATGGTTAGTTCCATTTGAGGATTGTGCCTTGACCTACTCCCCACTTATACTGAACTGTTCTTTGGGTTACAACCTGTCTGCTGTTAAAGGACGATTTATTGCTGTCAGAGAATAAATAAGAGTTGGACCTTTTCAGTGGTGTGGAACTCCAGTTACTGGGAGCAGAGGGGGTCATCTGCAGAACAGACTTGGCTCTGGGTTATGCACACGACCCGAAGGTAAACAGGTGTTGGCTTTCACCTCTACACTTTAGAGGACATAGGCCGTAGTGTACCGCACCCCTCCTCCCTGATCCCTGATCCCCCTAGACAAGACAACAAGCCGAGAAGACGAAGGGGTGAGAGGGGTGAGGCCGCTACACATTTAAGTTCATTTTTTTTCCTCATTAATGTACACACAGCACCCCATATTGACAGAAAAACACATAATTGTTGACCTTTTTGCAGATTTATGAAAAAAAAAGAAAAACTGAAACATCACATGGTCCTCATCTGTTGGATGAGCTCAGTAGCTCAAGCTAACATTTACATCGATTGCTGAATGAGCCAGAGGTATGACCCCTCCCAGTCCTCTCCTTGCTGTGTATAGACAGCTCTGCAGAACTTTCAATCAGAGAAAGAGAGCCTGAAGGCAAACAGATTCTGCCGCAGCTGAGGGGTGCTTAGGGGGCTTGGAGGAACATGTTTTTTTTTTAAATATTTCTGTCTTTTTATTAATTATAGTGGTTGGTGAATTTGACACAACAAATGCAACTTGTTAAAGGGATCTCTCTGAGATATTGGATGCCCATTGTCTTCAAAGTGTCAACCTCCGGTTAAAGTGGTTGTAAACCCATTTCTGCAACTTGCACCTACAGGTAAGCCCAGATTAAGGCTTACCTGTAGGTGCAAGAAATATCTCCTAAACCTACACGGTTTAGGAGATATTTGCAAAAAAGACATGCACCGATGTCTACGGCGCATGTGCGCCGTAGACAATGGTGCATTCACAGTCAGAACCCCATTCACAAACCTGGCTTTGCGCGGAGTGATGTCTTTGCTGCTCCGGCCAATCACAGCGCCGGAGCGGCGATACCCGGAAGTAACCTTCCGGGTATCTGTGGAGTGATGGCTGCGACTGGAGGAGGAGACGAGGGCGGCTTCGGGGGCCCTGATCTAAGGTAAGTGATGCATAATGAGCTAGTATGCTAGTCATACTAGCTCATTATGGCTTTGTCTTGCAGGTGTTTTTTTTTTTTTCTTAAACCGAGTTTACAACCACTTTAAGGTTGCTACACACAGCTTGATTTTCTTAATGACACGTCATGTTTAACTTTCCACCCAACTTAGTCAATTTTTTAAATCAACTTTATTTTGAGCTGGGTGGTGCTTGATGGCTTGAATTTCAAGCGATCCAGCAGAAATTTAAGTTGTCTATGGTTAACTATCAGGGCGTTTTTTCCCAGAGAATAGGTGCAGGAACTCCCCCTTTCAAAGTCACCCCTTGTCTCTGACCTCTACCCACCTCTGAGCTTTGTCCCACCTCCCAGTAATGCCACGTTTCGAGAATACAGAACCAAGTATCATTTTGTGGTGCTAAATAATTTGCATGGAATTTGTTAATAACAAAAAAGCAGTAAAATAGATCTCCTGCAGCCAGCAAAAACTATCCCCCCCAGCAACAATAGATCCCCACCCAACAATAGACTCCACCAGCAACAATGGACTCCATCCCAGCAATAATAGACCCCACCCAACAATAGACTCCACCCCAGCCACAATAGATTCCCCCACACAACAATAGACGCCACACACAGCAACTATAGACCACCCACAACAAAATACCACACCCACCAACAAAAGATCTACCTTAGCAACACTAGACCCCCCAAAATAATTGGGACGCCTGCCTTTCCACGCACATGAACTTTAATGGCATCCCGGTCTTAGTCTGTAGGGTTCAATATTGAGTTGGCCCACCCTTTGCAGCTATAACAGCTTCAACTCTTCTGGGAGGTTTAGGAGTGTGTCTATGGGAATGTTTGACCATTCTTCCAGAAGCGCATTTGTGAGGTCAGGCACTGATGTTGGACGAGAAGGCCTGGCTCGCTGTCTCCGCTCCAATTCATCCCAAAGGTGTTCTATCGGATTGAGGCCAGGACTCTGTGCAGGCCAGTCAAGTTCCTCCACCCCTTGCTCATCCACGTGTAGCACTCACCACCCCTTCTCCCTTTGGCTCACTCGTGGGAGAAAGGGGCACACCTATGCCACATGCCCGTAACCTCCTGTGTGAAGAGGTTGAGCGGTGTAATGTACCTGGGTCTCTGTGGTTGAGTTTCCCCCATAGAATGGCTCCCGTCTTCACTGCGACAAAGACAAGTCTCTATTCCCCAATAACTTCAAGGTCCGCACCAATTGCAGCTCCAACGTAGAGTTTATTTCTCTCTTATACACAATAATTAGACAGGAGAAGGTTGGAGGAAGATCAGGACAGCAAGAGGTGTGGGAATAGGTCCAGGCACAAACAAATTCTTATTCACTACCCCTATCTTCAGGTAGACTCAGCTCATCCGGATAGTCTCCCAATGGAGTGGATCCTAGCAGCCGGAATGATGCTCAAATCAGAGTACACCCACACACAGTCTCTGCCACAGACCTGGTGAACGTTGGTTCTAGCTTTAGGCCTCTAACGGGAAATTGACATCCCTCCAGAGAGTTACCGGGCCCCTTCCTTCACTGTGATCTCTCACCAGCCCTTCGGGAACGGTCCTCCCCCGGCCTCCTCATCTAGATGCGGGCCTCCTCGCAAGGCAGCACCCTGGGATTCCTTCTCCCTCTGCGGCTCCAGCCAAAGGCGCTGTACCCAAAGCCTCCAGGCGCAGCCCCGGGGCTAAAGGTGCCTGGGACTGATCCGCCAGTGTACCGAACCAGGAACTCCACACCAGGGCTAAAGGTGCCTGGGGTGGCCACGAACAGAATCACACGCTCCCCGGGTCGGACCCCCGGGAACTCACCCCGGGAACTCAGACAGGGGCTGCCCCTTTTATATCCCCTCCCGGGATGCACAGCAGGCCGACATGTCCACCATACCACCGCCGAAAGGGGACATCCAAGGCACATCACTGTACCAGCGGTTCAACCCTGGCCTCCGATGGCAGCGCTACCAACATGCCACGGGGAACTACACACCAGTATCCCACCTGCAGCTCAAAATGGGTTTTACTGAACCCTATCAAATAGTGTGTTTGAGCACAACTGCCACTCAAACATTCCCCTAAATTTCAAAGCCCCGCTACACTTGTCTTTATGGACCTTGCTTTGTGCACTGGTGTGCAGTTATGTTGGAACAGGAAGGGGCCATCCCCAAATTGTTCCCACAAAGTTGGGAGCAGGAAATTGTCCAAAATGTCTTGGTATGCTGACGCCTTAAGAGTTCCCTTCACTGGAACTAAGGGGCCAAGTCCAACCCCTGAAAAAACAACCCCCCACCATAATCCCCCCTCCACCAAATGATTTGGACCAGTGCACAAAGGAAGGAACTTGACTGGCCTGCACAGAGTCCTGACATCAACCCGATAGAACACCTTTGGGATGAATTAGAGCGGAGACTGTGAGCCAGGCCTTCTCGTCCAACATCAGTGCCTGAACACACAAATGCACTTCTGTAAGAAATCTGAAATAATTGAAATAATAATAATAATAATAATAATAATAATAATAATAATAATAAAAATAATAATAGTAACTAACTAATAATAATCTAACTATTACTAACTGCTAAATTATAGGTATTGGAATTTCCTTTTAAATTTGGCTGTTAGTGAACGTAACGAATATCCGAATTTCCAGATTTCAGCCTAATAATAATACATTTATTCACCAAGCTATAGAAACATGTTAAACATAAAGATATCAACACGGTATTCCTTACTTGCTGTGTTCACAGATTGGATCACAGGAAGATGAGAGGTTGTGGCTAAGGTCACACAGAACGTGTCATTGTTCTGTTTAAGTGTTATACTTTACTTCCGAGCCACCTTCTTCCTTACCGCTCTGATAACAGTCCGACATATAACAATAGAACACGTCAGCTCTCTCTAAATGGAACATAGAATGTTTTTTTGTTTGTATATTGATTTCTGTTTTTTTTTTTTTTTTTTGCACATAACTATTAGCATATAAACATATCATATTTATGGTTTCCAGTCAGCAGATGGAGCTCTACCCTCCTTTTCACAAGTTTTCCACACTAGCCTTATTTGCTGAAAAACCATGTTACAGATCTGTTTAATGAAGCTAAGACTACACATGCAGCTAAAAAAATTGAGAAGTGAATCCCCCCCCCCCCCCTGCTCCTTTTTCCTGACAGTTCCATATAGAGTTTCACTTTAGGAGAGACCGTCTTAAAGGGGTTGTAAAGATTCATGTTTTTTCACCTTAATGCCTCCTATGCATTAAGGTGAAAAAACATCAGACGATTACGGCCCCCCAGCCCCCCCGTTTTACTTACCTGAGCCCTGGAAAGTCCCGCGTCGCAAACGTGCTCGGTCGGTGCCCAGGCTTCTCAGCTCTCCATTGGATAGATTGATAGCAGTGCAGCCATTGGCTCGCGCTGCTGTCATTCAAATTTAATGACGCGGTCGCCGGGGGCGGGGCCGAGTCCTGCAATTGGCGGATATGGACGCTGAATGCAGGACTCGGGGAGCGTGCCTGCAAGGTAACCCCCTTGGGAGAGCGCTTCCCAGATGGGGTTATCTGAAGTGGGGAGGAGGCGAGAGAGCTGCCGAGGGACCCCAGAACAGGAGGATCGGGGCCACTCTGTGCAAAACAAACTGCACAGCGGAGGTAAGTTTGTTATTTAAAAAAAAAAATCTAACCTTTACAACCACTTTAAACCTAGCACAAACGATCAGAAAATTGGATGAAAAATACTGCTTTTGGAGTGATCCTGCGATAATCTGATCATTAGTACACCGTTTTCGAGAGCCGATCTGGACAGGTGAAGACATGCAAGAAAGTTTTTCTCGTATAATACCAGATCATAAAAATTTTATCAGTACAGTAGTAGTCTAAAAAAAAAATCACAAGAGCAAGACCATGCATGCTCGAAAATAAACGAATACATTACAATTGTTTTTATTATTTAATTTTATTATTTCATTATTTGCATTTTTTAATTTTGTGTTTATTATTTTCAAATTTCAAAACAAATAAAACTATGTTTGAGGTCAATCTAATGTTTTAAGGGTCATACCAGCGATCAGAATATTGGAAAATGAAGAGGTTACTTAAGGCGGAGTTCCATTCGTTTGTAAGTTTATTAAAAGTCAGCAGCTACAAAGTGTAGCTGTTGACTTTTAATAAACAGACACTCACCTGTCCCATGGTCCAGCGATGCGGACACCTGAAAGCCTCGCTCCTTTCCGCGGCACCGGCATTGCAAGTATGTGACAGCTTGTGGCTTCACAGCCGGGTGCACACTGCGCATGCGCGAGTTGCACTGCGCTCTTTTAGTGGCCAAGCAATCTTCTGGGACCTGTGACGTGTCTCAGAAGATTGCAGCGAGGGAGGGGGAGAGGAGTAGGTGCCTAGGCAGCGAGGTGACCAGAACAGGAAGTGGGAGCTGGGTACCTGGCAAAACTAGGTACCCACCCCCCCCTGCTTTAACTGTAAATTGTGCGGACATGCAATGTTGTACCCAAACGAAATTTGCGTCCTTTTCTTCCCACAAATAGAGCTTTCTTTTAATGGTATTTGATTGCCTCTGCGATTTTTATTTTTTGCGATATAAACGGAAATAGACCGAAAATTTTGAAAAAAAAAATGATATTCTCTACTTTTTTGTTGTAAGAAAAATTGAATAAACTCAATTTCAGTCATACATTTAGGCCAAAACGTATTCAGCCACATGTCTTTAGTAAAAAAAATGTCAATAAGCGTATATTTATTGGTTTGCGCAAAAGTTATAGCGTCTACAAACTAGGGTACATTTTCTGGAATTTACACAGCTTTTAGTTTATGACTGCCTATCTCATTTCTTGAGGTGCTAAAATGGCAGGGCAGTACAAAACCCCCCCCCAAATGACCCCAATTTAGAAAGTAGACACCCCAAGGAAATTGCTGAGAGGCATGTTGAGCCCATTGAATATTTTTTTTTTTTTTGTCTCAAGTGATTGAATAATGACAAAAAAAAAAAAAAAAAAAAAAATTACAAAAAGTTGTTACTAAATGATATATTGCTCACACATGCCATGGTTATATGTGGAATTGCACCCCAAAATACATTTTGCTGCTTCTCCTGAGTACGGGGATACCACATGTGTGGGACTTTTTGGGAGCCTAGCCGCGTACAGGACCCCGAAAACCAAGCACCGCCTTCAGGATTTCTAAGGGCGCAAATTTTTGATTTCACTCCTCACTAGTCACTACCTATCACAGTTTTTAAGGCCATAAAATACCAAAATAGCATTGTGTTGTGTTTTGTAAGTGACAGTGATCGATCGATACTGCACTTGGGTGGCCTGGGCTGGACGGAGGGGCAAAACGCAGGTGCTAGCAGGTATCTGGGCTGATCCCGCTAACACTGCGTTTTTGGAAACCCTAAACTGCTGGGGACGCTAGTATAGATCTGATCAGATCAGATATTATACCACTAAGGGGGGTGTATGCTTCACGCGTGGGTGTTAGCATTACTGGCACTAACCTGACGCTGCCTGGAGTGTGACGCAGACCCTCTCTGACGCTAAAACCTAATTGATATTACCCGCCGGGCGATCAGGGGGTTAAACCTTTATTGGGTTATATATACGGCGGGTGCCCTGACACTATAAAAAGCAAACTAACTAACCAGCGTCACCCGTAACACTTATATGGTGATCACTGGTGAAAGGGTTAACTAGGGGCAATTAGGGGGTTAAAACCTTTATTAGATAATATATGGGGGGTACCTGACGCTATAAAAACCTGCGGCGAACCTAAAAAAATTTACTGGCTACCGATCTGCATCACCGACGCTAAGACAGCGATCAGAAAAGTGATCGCTTAGCGACAGTGGTGATAGGGGGTGAAAGGGTTACCTGGGGGGCGATCAAGGGGGTTAAACCTTTATTAGATAATTTATGGGGGTACCTGACGCTATAAAAACCTGCGGCGAACGTAAAAAAAATTACTGGCTACCGATCTGCATCACCGACACTAAGACAGCGATCAGAAAAACGATCGCCTAGCGACAGTGGTGATAGGGGGTGAAAGGGTTACCTGGGGGGCGATCAAGGGGGTTAAACCTTTATTAGATAATTTATGGGGGTACCTGACGCTATAAAAACCTGCGGCGAACCTAAAAAAAATTACTGGCTACCGATCTGCATCACCGACGCTAAGACAGCGATCAGAAAAATGATCGCTTAGCGACGGCGGTGCTAGGGGGTGAAAGGGTTATCTGGGGGGTGATCAGGGGGTTAAACCTTTATTAGGGGGGGTTAGGGGGCTACACTGGACCTAAAACTAACTTTAGTGACACTTTTACAGTCACAAATGTCACTGATTGCAGTGATCAGTAAATAAATGGTCACTGCAATCAGTGACAGTGTGACTGGGGGCTGGGGGGTGATCTGGGGGGGCGATTTGTGTGCCTATGTGTCCTGGTGTCAGTGTAGTGTTAGTGTACTGACCTGTGTGTCTTCTCTTGTACGGCGCTCGGTATATGTGAGCGCCGCATGAGAGATGACATCACTTCCTCCTGCTTCCTCTGCCTGTGTAAACATTACACAGCAGAGGGAGCATTTCCATTCGCCGGGAGCGATCGCGGGGGGGTGGCCGGAATCAAATGGCCGCCCCCTCATGTTGGATCGCTCCCCAACGAATAACGACCGCTCACTGTATAGGAGGGGAGTCCGATCGGACCCCCCAACTGTACAAAGGCAATCACGTACACTGTACGTGATTGTGCCTGTCGGTGCCATTCTGCCGACGTATATATACAGTGAGCGGTCGTTAAGTGGTTAAAAAGGTTTGTTAACCCACATCATGTACTTATATAATCCCCTCTGCCTTATAATGATATGTCCTGTGTGTTGTATAAAAAAAGCTGTATATACTATGTATGCGCTGTTCAGCAGTCACGTGACACGCCGCATCTCTCCTCTCTCCGTCTCACAGATGTAGCAGGAGGGGCAGAGATTCCCCCACTGACATCAGTCTGGAGGAGGAGAGGAGACGAGAGAAGGAGAGAAGGAGAGAAGGAGAGATGTGGCGTGTCACATGACCGCTGATCAGCGCTCACAGATAAGGTATATACGGCTTTTTTTTTTTATATATACAGCACACACACAGGGACATATAATTATAAGACAGAGTAGATTATATACAATAAATCATGTTATTACAGCAGCAGCAGGGGGGGTGGGGGCTGTCAAAGGAGCCGAGAGGATCAAAGAGGAGAGACAGCAGGGCTGTGGCTGAAGGAGGCATGCAAACTGACCTCAGTGTCAGGGCTCAGCAGCCATGATTATCGTGGTCAGTTTGCATAGGGGTGGAGAGAAACTGTCAGGATCAGACAGATTTTTTTTAGGTATTTTAGTCAGCCGAATGACACAGGACCAGCGGTGTGTAATATAACATGCTTTAAAGGAGCAGGATCCATATATTTTTTTTTTTTGGGTTAACATACGCTTTAATCACATAAGGACCGCCGCACGACAATGTACGTCGACAGAATGGCAAGGACAGGCACAAGGGCGTACAGGTAAGAACCCCTCCGTGGGTCGCTCGCGACCCGGTCCAAAGCTCCATGACATCGCCCGTGGGACCCGCGGACCCGATCGCCGCCGGTGTCCCACGATCGGGTCACAGAGCTAAAGAACGGGGAGAGGTAAGTGTAAACAAACCTTTCCCCGTTCTTCCTAGTGGCATGTCAGTGATCGTCTGTTCCCTGTCATAGGGAACGACGATCAGTGACGTCACACGCCAAGCCACGCCCCCCTAAAGTAAGAATCACATTTAGGTCACACATAACGGCTACAGCGCCACCTAGAGGTTAAACCCTTCACTGCCAGTGTCATTTTCACAGTGATCAGTGCATATTTATAGCACTGATTGCTGTAAAAATGACAATGGTCCCAAAAATGTGTCAAAAGTGTCCGCCATAATGTCCGCCATAATGTCGCAGTCACGATAAAAATCTCCGATCGCCGCTATTACTAGTAAAAAAAAAATATTATTAATAAAAATGCCATAAAACTACCCCCTATATTGTAGATGCTATAACTTTTGCGCAAACCAATCAAAAAACACTTATTGTGATTTTTTTTACCAAAAATATGTAGAAGAATACGTATCGGCCAAAACTGAGGAAAAACATTTTTTTTTATATATATTTTTTGGGGATATGTATTATAGCAAAAAGTAAAAAATATGTAATTTTTTTCAAAATTGTCGCTCTATTTTTGTTTATAGCGCAAAAAATAAAAACCGCAGAGGTGAACAAATACCACCAAAATAAAGCTCTATTTGTGGGAAAAAAAGGACGTCAATTTTGTTTGGGAGCCACGTCGCACGACCGCGCAATTGTCAGTTAAAGCGACGCAGTGCCGAATCGCAAAAAGGGGCCTGGTCCTTTAGCAACAAAATGGTCCGGGGCTTAAAGTGGGTGTAAACCCACTTTTACAACTTGCACCTACAGGTAAGCCTAGATTAAGGCTTACCTGTAGGTGCAAGAAATATCTCCTAAACCTACACGGTTTAGGAGATATTTATTAAAATGACAGGCGCCGCTGTCTACGGCGCATGCGCGCCGTAGACAACGGCGCATTCATGGGGTTAATCCCATTCACAAATTCGGCTACTTCCCAGCAATCGCTGGGCGTAGCCGAATTTGACGGCTCCCGCGCGCATGCGCGGAGTCACATCTTCGCCGCTCCGGCCAATCACAGCGCCGGCGCTGTGATTGGCTGGTGCGGCGATACCCGGAAGTAACATTCCGGCTATCGCCGCAGCGATGGCTGCGTCTGGAGAGAGAGACGCGGACTGCTTCGGGGGCCCCGATCTAAGGTAAGTGGTACATAATGAGCTAGTATGCTAGTCATACTAGCTCATTATGCCTTTCTCTTGCAGGTTGTCTCAAAAAAAAAAAAAAAAAAAAAAGAAGGTTTACTGGGTTTACAACCACTTTAAGTGGTTAAAGCGGAAGTTTCCCTTTTAGGGGAAATTCCGCCTTAATTTCTGAAAACTCTCGTACGAGAGAATACAACATCAGAAATGATGTAACATGTTGTATTGTATTTGTATTGTGTTTTCGGACGAATATTTTACTCATTAAATAAAAATCGTACGATCTGGTAGTGCTAACAAGTGCCCTGTTCATTCATATGAGGCTGGAATTTCAGTGACAGGTCCACTTTAACATGTTAAAAAAAATCCCCTTCTGTATTGCTCATACCACTTGTGTTAAATTAAGGATTTTTATGGAAAACAGGAAAGGCAATGAAAACACTCATTTATTGGGAGACGCGGACGCAATTAGATGTGTGCGTGAGCCGTACTGGAACTCAGAAGGGTTCGTCTGTTTTCCTGATGACGCTTTACTGCTTGTAAATACGGGAATTCTGTAATGAAGGGATTTCATGGACAGAGAAGAAAGTCACTTGCTGAATAAAAGAGGAAACATTTGTGATGATTATATCTGGAGATGTTTTCTTTCCTAAATTAGAAAGGAAACCATGTAAACGGTGGAATGTACCCACATATACGGGATTGCTGCAGAACAGTTCTGCACTGGGTAAGGGTAGATTCACAGTAAAAAAAAAAAAAAAGAAGTACTGTCTGTGTGCACTCCGCTTTTTTCAGCTGGCTCAGGCTTCCAGCAAGGTCCAGGCCCCTGGGTGGGTGAATGGATCCCAGTCGCAATCTTTCCCCAGTCTGGACCAGCTCTGTGACATCAGTCGTCAGCGGACTTCAGCCCGTTGTCAGCTGAAAACAGATCACAGGAGTGCAGAACAAATTTTGGCTTTACTTCTCTTTTAAAATGGTGCACATTCTCCCATTATGGATGCAGGTGTTGGGGGGCCTCTCCACAAAAAACACTGGCCCCTTGATTCCCCATCTGCAGGATGGGCTGGATGTTTGAATTGTGTGCCCCCTAGTGGCCGCTCTGGGCCATTCAAACTGCATGCATGCTAAAGCAGGACACGGTCGAATTTCGAAAAAAATTTTTTTCAAAATCAGAAAGTTCGTTTTTTTTTGTGATCCGAAGTTGCCACCATTGATTTTCGAAATTCGGCCGACCAAGCTTCGTGTTGCTACAGAAAAGAATTTGTGGCAGGGAATCTTCTTTTCTCTCTGGGAATTTTTTTTTCTTGCACATGCGCATTTTTTTTCTTTTACATTTCTCGCATGATTCTCCCATCGTTGATTAGAAAATCGTTTGTTTTTCCAAAAATTTCCAACATGTCCGATTGCTCAAATTTGATTGCCGCATGAAAATCGGTTGTTGCTGCAGCCCACTAAAGGTGCGAAATGCACTAGCTTAAAGGAACCTATTTAGAAAATAAAAAGCAAACATTTACAACCTCTTTAATGATGCATCCCCAAGAGGCAGGTCCATGACAACCTGGGCTCACATTCAGTGAATTAAATTATTCTGTCCGTCATTATACCTTAAAAAAAGAATGGAGGAGGGCACCTTCTGCGGGAAATAGCCAAGGATAAAAGGGTGAATATTGCAATAGAAGCTGGGCTTCTTATTTTTAACTTTTAATTAAAAGCTGGAGTTGTTCTTTAACATATTACAGTAACTTCAAGATTTTATTCTGCAGCTTTCATAAAAATAATATCTGGTGATTCTCGTGCATATACTTCTTGATAAGAGGTGAGGTGACAAGTGTTTCCCACTTAACACGCTATCACATACAGTGCCCTAAAAAAAGTATTCGTATCTCTTGAAATTTTCCAAATTTTGTCATATTACAACCAAAAACATAAATGTATTTTATTGGGATTTTACGTGATAGACCAACACAAAGTGGCACATAATTGTGAAGTGGAAGGAAAATTTTAAGTGGTTTCCAATTTTTTTTACAAATAAATATGTGAAAAGTGTGGCGTGCATTTCTACTCAGCCTCCTTTCCTCTGATACCCCCAACTAAAATCTAGTGGAACCACTTGCCTTCAGAAGTCTCCTAATTAGTAAACAGAGTCCACCTGTGTGTAATTGAATCTCATTATAAATACAGCTGTTCTGTGAAGCCCTCAGAGGTTTGTTAGAGAACCTTAGTGAACAAACAGCATCATGAAGGCCAAGGAACACACCAGACAGGTCAGGGATAAAGTTCTGGAGAAGTTTAAAGCATGGTTAGGTTATATAAAAATATCCCAAGCTTTGAACATCTCATGGAACACTGTTCAATCCATCATCTGAAAATGGAAAGAGTATGGCACAACTGCAAACCTACCAAGACATGGCCGTTCACCTAAACCGACAGGCCGGGCAAGGAGAGCATTAATCAGAGAAGCAGCCAAGAGACCCATGGTAACTCTGGAGGAGCTGCAGAGATCCACAGCTCAGGTGGGAGAATGTCTCCACAGGACAACTATTATGCCGCGTACACACGGTCGGAATTTCCGTCGGAATTTCCGACTGACTTAGATAGAGAGCAGGTTCTCAATTTTTTTTGGAAAATCCAATTTATCGGAAAATCCATTCGTCTGTATGGAATTCCGATGTGAAAAAAACACGCATGCTCGGAAACAATGAACTTCTTTTTCTTGCCTCGTCGTAGTGTTGTACGTCACTGCGTTCTTAACGCTCTAAAGTTCAGAGAATTTTTGTGTGACCGTGTATGCAAGCCAAGATGGAGCGGAATTCCATCGGAAAAACCATCCAACGTCTTTGCGACGGAAATTCCACTTGTGTGTGCAGGGCATTAGTCATGCACTCCACAAATCTGGCCTTTATGGAAGAGTGGCATTGGCAAGAAGAAAGCCATTGTTGAAAGAAAGCCATAAGAAGTCCCGTTTGCAGTTGGCGGAAAGCCATGTGGGGGACACAACAAAAATGTGGAAGAAGGTGAATGTCAGATGAGACCAAAATGGAACTTCTTGGTCTAAAAGCAAAACGCTATGTGTGTGGCGGAAAACGAATGCCGCGTACACACGAACGGAAATTCCGACAAGAAAAACGTGTTTTTTTTCAGACGGAATGTTGGCTCAAACTTGTGTTGCATACACACAGTCACACAAATGCTGTCAGAAATTCCAACCGTCAAGAACGCGGTGACATACAACACACGAACGACGAGCCGAGATCAATGAAGTTCAATAGGCAGTTTGGCTCTTCTGCTTGATTCTGAGCATGCGTGTTTTTTTGCGCGTCGGAATTGCATACAGACGAGCAGATTTTCCGATAGAAACTTTTTCCGTCTGAAAATTTGAGAACCAGCTCTCAATCTTTTGTTGGCGGAAATTTTCGACAGCAAAAGTCCGATGGAGCATGCACACGGTCGGAATTTCTGACCAAAAGCTCACATCGGACTTTTCTTGTCGGAATTTCCGTTCGTGTGTACGCGGCATAACACTGCAAATCACCCTGAACACACCATCCCCACTGTGAAACATGGTGGTAGCAGCATCATGTTGTGGGGATGCTTTTCTTCAGCAGGAACAGGGAAGCTGGTCAGGGTTGATGGGAAGATGGATGGAGCCAAATACAGGGCAATCTTAGAAGAAAACCTGTTAGAGTCTACAAAAAACTTGAGACTGGGGCGGAGGTTCACCTTCCAGAAGGACAATGATCCTAAATATAAAGCCAGAGCTACATCGAAATTGTTTAGATCAGCCTTATTTAACGTGTTTCTTCAGGGGTGCCTTGGCAAAATGCCTAAAATTTACCAAAATATTGTATACCAGCTGGCAGGTGGATGAAGCCTTTCTTATAGTTACACAAAGCCACAGGTTTTCATTCTGCACCATTACGACTTTCTAGACACTGGTATCCTAACAACCAATTACATCATCAGTTAATAAGGAGGATGTTAGTCATCTGCATAGCATTCTTGTTTGACCCTCTCCTGCCCCTCTATGAAGCTTTGGGGTCACATTAGCTGAGTGATGGAGAAAAACTGAGGGAGAAGAGAAACATTGGAATGCTAGTCAGTACCAGTTTGCAAAAGTGTATTTGCTTTGGAAGAATACATCGCCTCCAACGTTGGGTGTCCTACTTGTGTGGATGTTGCTGCATTATGTAAAACTAGTACAATAGTTTTTACATTTTTGAATGGGGTTCCTCAAGACTGTCCATAATTTTAAAGGGTGCCTTGACTATAAAAAGGTTGAGAAACACTGGTTTAGATCAAAGCATATTCATGTGTTAGAATGGCACAGTCAAAGTCCAGACCTAAATCCAATTGAGAATCTGTAGCAAGACTTGAAAATTGCTGTTCTCCATCCAATCAGACAGAGCTCGAGCTATTTTGCAAAGAAGAATGGGCAAGAATTTCCAGATGTACAAAGCTGGTAGAGACATATCAAAAAATACAGCAGCTGTAATTGCAGTGAAAGGTGGTCCTACAAAGTATTGACTCAGGGGGGTTGAATACAAATGCACGCCACACTTTTCACATATTTGTAAAAAAAATTGAAAACCCATTTATAATTTTCCTTCAACTTTACAATTATGTGCCACTTTGTGTTGGTCTATCACAAAAAAAAAATCCCAATAAAATATATTTAAGTTTTTGGTAGTAACCAGTGCTGTCTCTTGGCCTAGGCTGACAAGGCCCAGGCCTAGGGCGGCACTTTGCGGG
Organism: Rana muscosa; assembly: GCA_029206835.1. Lineage (NCBI taxonomy): Eukaryota > Metazoa > Chordata > Amphibia > Anura > Ranidae > Rana > Rana muscosa. The sequence continues at coordinate 197,487,441 of CM055126.1, read as the reverse complement.
GGGGGGCGGCAAATAAGCCACCTCCCCGCACAAAAAAAGCCCCCAACGCGTCCTTCCGAGTTTCACATCGCACGGCCGCCTCCCGCACATATACAATCCATGGCGGTCGGCGGCTTGCTGTAGCCCCGAACTTGTATGGAGCGTACTTGACCAGGTCGGGGGAGGGACTAGCACCCCCATAGAGCAGCCGGTGACTGGCCATGCAACTGGTGGAGGCAAAGCTTAATGCTCCGCCTACCCTCCTCCACTGGCTTCCACACTGTGGAACTCCTCCCCGAGGTGGGGTCTGTCTGTGTCTGTCAGGGAACTATCCGCAGAAGGACTGGCAGGTCTCGCCATGTCCAGCAGAATCACGGATCAACAAACGCTATGCGCATTCGCGTGCGCACACGGGCAAGAACTGTCAGGAATCTACATTCTCCAGTGCGCGTGCGTGTGCGCCAGAACGCACGCAATACGTGAGTGACACTAGGCGTCCAGTGGCCTATTTAAAGCTTGCTGCAGCAGTCAGTAACTGCTGCATGATCTTCAGCCTTCCTGTGATTGTTTCTGAGTTCCTGTTTCTGCTATCTTGAATTACCGTTATCGACCCGGCTTGCCTGACCAGTCTTCTCTGTGTGTGATCCCGGCTTGATCCTTGGCTTGTTTCTGTATCCTGCTCCTTTCTGCTGATCCTGTGTATGACCCCGGCTTGTCCCTTTACCTGTTCCAGTGACTCTACCTCTGCTTGCTAACCTGTGTATGACTTCTGACTTGGCTCCTGACTCCGCCTTTGGTTCTCCCTGCTGCACAGCCTCATCTGGTACTTCTGAGGTACCCCCGCCTGGCAGTCTACCCTGCTCACCAGATGATCTCCAGCATCACCTCAGCTCGTTGCAGCTGTCAACCCCTGCCTCTTTGGGTATAGCACTCCCTGTGCCACCTTCAGAGGGCGCTCTGCACTTAGTCGCAAGGGAAGCCCTCCCAGCACTTCGGTCTCTGGTAAGGTACATGGCAGTGTCCAGTGAAGGAGAGCGAGGAGGACGTGGCTATAGGGTAAGGTGACCAGATTTTTTAAATGAAATCCGGGGAATTTTTTTTTTTACTAGTAATGGCGGCAATCAGCGACTCTCTGCCCGTCGCCCTGCCTGCCTCACAACCTGTCAAGTCTTACTCTCCGGGCCCCCGGCTACTACTGGGTGGGAGCGGAGGAAGATCACTCCGCGAGGGAAGGCAAGGAGATAAGCAGGCAGGCGGCTGGCCAGGTCTTGAGCCAAGGCAGAAGAACATGCGAGCGGAGCTGGATGGGCATGCATCCGAAACTGAAGAAGTATTCCTTCCGCTCCGACCAGGACATGATCATCAGAATGGGGCGCAGATAATGGAAAAAAATACACCCCTTAAGCTAGTAGGAGCAGCAGAGCGGGGGGGGGGTGGGGGAGTGTAATTCAGATTTTTTTTTTAATTCTGCACTGACTGTGTTTGAAATTGCCCCAGCCCCTGTTCAAATCTAATCCGGGGACAAAACAGGGGACAGACTTGGTCCAGGGACAGTGTCCTCAATCCGGGGACTGTCCCTGGAAACCGGGGATGTCTGGTCACCCTACTATAGGGGGCGTAGAACGCACCCAGTGATACCCTCCAGGAAGCGGGTGCTGTCGAGCCCCCCCCCCACAGCTGTAAAGCGATGACAGCGCGCTGCTACTCAGCTGAAGGCACTGTGACAGGGGAGAGGCGGGCTGTCGGACGGGTTCCCCCGCTCACCCCCCCTCTTTTCCTGTCAGCTGCGCAGGATATGAGAGAGGGCTCTCTTCAGATTTGCCACCCACCTTCCTACTCGGTTTTTCCCCCCTCCCCATTGGCCACAGCGGAGGCCAATCAAAAGACTAGTGGAGCATCACGGGACATGTAGTCTCAGAAGATTAAGGCATTTACTTTCCCTTTCATTTCTCCCCATCTTCTCTTGTATTGAAAACAGGATTGGTTTATCATTGAATAAACTATTCATGTCTATGTTCTGCTGCCTTTTGTGAGACTACTTTGTCAATTAACCCATCGAGCGCTGGATCATTTTGTTGTACATAGTCCCAGAAGATTGGTGGCCCATTGTCCTCCAGAGGGAGCCGCCTACACCCCCCAGCATGCATTCTGCTGGGGGAAGAGAGAGAGAGAGATCCCGGGAACAAGCTAAGGGATTGAGAGCAGCGCAGCACCTCCAGAGAGAGCGCCACACTGCCCAGCCCCACCAGAGGGAGCGCCACACTGCCCAGCCCCACCAGAGGGAGCGCCACACTGCCCAGCCCCACCAGAGGGAGCGCCACACTGCCCAGCCCCACCAGAGGGAGCGCCACACTGCCCAGCCCCACCAGAGAGAGCGCTACACAACACAGGGTGAGCGAACATCCAGCGGGAGGGATCACTGCTGCTGTTTCGCTGGGTCTGGTAAGAGGGCCTGTCGGTCATTATGCATTACTGATCCTAGGGACTGAGTGACATCATGTTTTATCACACCAGGTGACATCCAATCTCCTCAGAGGAGAGTGGGGCTCTGAAAGGTCAGTCTCTGCACAGTGAGTGGAGACGGACCCGTCATCCGCCTGCTCAACGGGGATCAATGGAGCTATCCCCGCTGAGCTAGCGTCCATCAAAACAGATTGACCCCATGTGACATGGGCCACACAGTGTCATCTCATGAGATGATTGTGGGGTTGGGTGTGGTGGTGAGTAACCTGGCTAGTGGCTCATGACTTCAAATTTTGAGGTCTGCATTGCAGTGGCGTCACTAGGGTTGGTGTCACCTGGTGCGGTATAACATGGTGTCACCCCCCCCCCCCCGCCGACGCACCAACTGCCCCAGTGTAAAAGGGGCTTAACCGAGGGCTCCAACACGATGAGTGACTTCATCGCAGCTCTGCCCCCACACTTTTCATTATCTGCTGTCCCCAGGGACAGATCCAATCCAGAGATCCCACTGTATGGTGATCTCTGGATCGGATCTGTCCCTGGGGACAGCAGATAATGGCATCATTGGCATGATTTGGATTTTGGAACTGACCTGCTGAAACGGTGTGTTTGCTGGACCGGATCTGATGGCTGCAGAGAAGATGAGAAGATGCTGTAATCTGCTGACAACAAGGCGTGTTGCTTGCTATGACCGGTTCTGATGGCCGCAGAGAAGACGAGAAGATGCTGTAATCTGCTGACAACAAGGCGTGTTGCTTGCTTGGACCGGATCTGATGGCCGCAGAGAAGACGAGAAGATGCTGTGACCTGCTGACAACAAGGCGTGTTGCTTGCTTGGACCGGATCTGATGGCCGCAGAGAAGACGAGAAGATGCTGTGACCTGCTGACAACAAGGCGTGTTGCTTGCTTGGACCGGATCTGATGGCCACAGAGAAGACGAGAAGATGCTGTGACCTGCTGACAACAAGGCGTGTTGCTTGCTTGGACCGGATCTGATGGCCGCAGAGAAGACGAGAAGATGCTGTGACCTGCTGACAAGGCGTGTTGCTTGCTTGGACCGGATCTGATGGCCACAGAGAAGACGAGAAGATGCTGTGACCTGCTGACAACAAGGCGTGTTGCTTGCTTGGACTGGATCTGATGGCCGCAGAGAAGACGAGAAGATGCTGTGACCTGCTGACAACAAGGCGTGTTGCTTGCTTGGACCGGATCTGATGGCCACAGAGAAGACGAGAAGATGCTGCTGTGACCTTCTGCTTGCTGGATGGATCTGATGTGGGTGTGGGTCACTGTCTGCCTACACCTGTGCTGTGGTCTGTGGACACCCCCCCTTATCAGGCCAGATTAGGGCGGCTCCGCTCAGCTATCATACCTGGTGACACAGAGCACCCCCCCCCCCCATGAGACCAGCTTGCTCAGGGTGGGTAGGTGTGTCACTCAGCTACTGTGCCTATATCTAATATAATATATCTGTGGCCAGCAGCATTCCCCCCCCCCCCATCATCATCATCATCAGACCAGCTCAGGCTGGGGGTGTCTCAGTCAGCTAATATAAATTATATTGTGAGTGTTGGCTGTCTGATAATGGGGGGGGGCTGCTGGACACAGATATATTATATTACATATAATAGGCACAGTAGCACAGGAGTTAGCTGGTCTGGTGGGGGGAGGGGCGGCTGGACCAGCTATATTACATAGTATATATATATATATATATATAAAATCTATAGCTGTGTCTAGCAGCAGACCACCTTGCACCCCCCCCCCCTTCCTTATCATATCATATACAGGCCGTCAGGGGCAGGGCGCCAGACACTGAAACTGAGTCCTCCCACTGTCCCACACTAGCTCTCTTACAAAGGCAACCCCCCCCCCCCCATACACACACCTCATCTTGTGCTCCGGCGGGCCGACGGTGGAGAACCCCCCCCCCCACCTTTTCTTATTCTGTGCGCCGCGCCGCCGCCAGCTGGAGTCTCAGACAGTCTGTACTCCTGGAGAGTGGAGAGGAGGAGGGCTGGGCACTGTGGGCAGCGACCGTCACACACAGCAGCCGCGCCGCCCGGGCGGAGAAAGTTGTGTGTGTGCTGCAGTGACGTGTCGTCACATCATCACAGTGCAGTGTGATGATGTGACAGGCTGAGTCGCTCGCTGGCTCTGTAGGGTAGGGAGGAGGATTGGAATTTAGGAATAGGAAGAATAAGGAGCCGGAGGACACACACCAGGCGCGGCCGCGGCGCTGGAGGTGTTGTTCCAGGCTTCCAGCCCAGCGGGGTGAAATTAATCAATGAATGGGTCAGCTGTAAAAAAAAAAAAAAAAAAACAATTTAAAAAAAAAAAAAAAAAAAAAAAAGGGAGGGTGTCACCCCTCTAGCGGGTGTCACCCGGGGGCGGACCGCACCCCCCTAGCAACGCCTCTGCTGCATTGTACATTCACATCGGTCCCTGCCCCCAAGGAGCTTACAAGTAGGCACTTGTTACCCACTTTTAATGTACAGAGAGGAAGAGGTGGAGCCTAAAGGGGAAGGGGTGTGGATTACAGATGACCGGGTAGCTCTTAAACAGAAAGGGGTGTGGTCTTGACAGGAAGGGGCGGTCATATTTAAATTAGGGGGTGCACGAGTTTAGTCAGGCCTAGGGCAGCACAAAACCTAAATACACCACTGGTAGTAACATGACAAAATGTGGATGGTATGAATACTTTTTCAAGGCACTGTACACCCCTGGTAGACATAATACCACACATTGCCCAAACATTCTCCACCACTCTCACTATTAGGAAGCTGGTCCAGAGAAATTATGCTGGAGGAAGCGCACATAGACAGGAAGTGGCTTAAAGCGGAACGTCCTCTGAAAAGGAACATTCTGCTCATCCTTCTTTTTCCCCACTCCTCATTGAGAAGTTCTTTTTTCAGAGAGCGGGTACCTATTTCTGACAGGTACCTGCTCCCAGTTTGGCCCTCACTGCCCGCAACCTCCTGGGACATGTGATGTGTGCGGGACCATTGAGAGAGCATGATGTCTTGTGCAGAAAGTCACAGCAAGATGGCGGTACCGGCGACCTGTAGACCGGTGATGAACTGGCCCAGGTGATAAAAGCGCTCAATCCCTTGCCTGGTAAGGGTCCATATATTAAAAGTCAGCAGCTACAGTATTTGTAGCTGCTGACTGAGTTTTTTTTATAATAAACCGGAGAGGCTGCAGGAGATTAGCAATACTAACAAACCAGAAAGGTTAAAAATGATAAAAACAGTATTTTATATAAAAAAAAAAAAAAAAAAAAAATTGGCAATCAATTATAATAGACAGTGCTTTAGCAATCTAAATTTAATCCAGTTAGGGTTTAGGTCTGCTTAATGCCGCGTACACACGTTCAGAATTTCCGATGGAAAAAGTCAGACGGAATTTTTTCATTGGATATTCCAAACGTGTGTATGCCCCATCTGACTTTTTCCTTCGGAAATTCCGACGGATTTAGAAAGAGAACATGAATTCCGTTCGTTTGTATGGAATTCCGACGGAGAAAAAAACACGCATGCTCGGAAACAATTTGACGCATGCTCGGAAGCATTGAACTTAATTTTTCTTGGCTCTTTGTAGTGTTGTACGTCACCGCGTTCTTGACAGTTGGAATTTGGTGTGACAGTGTGTATGCAAGACATCTTGAACAGAATTCCTTCGGAAAAACCTGTCGGCGTTTATTCCGACGGAAAATCCGATCGTGTGTACGGGGCATTACGGGTTTGTCCAATTGTGCACCTTCCCAGTAGGTTATTGATTACACATTTTCCATTTTGTGTTCCTGTTTTGAGTACATAACCAGATTTAACCACCCTTTATGTTTAGTAACCGTTGCTGATTACATCTTGAAATATTCACACATCCGTCTTTACCCACCACAAGAGAGCAGACTCTCGTGTGACATATGAATGGATTTGTGAATGATATCGGTAATGAGTTCGTGTGCAGCATTTAGGGCTGAGAGTTTTCAGTCTGTGGAAGCCTATTACATGTACATCTGGAATTCCCAGTGAAAGTTTTAGGCCTCATGCCCACTGGCGTTTTTACAGCTGCGTTTTTTGCAGCTTAAAAACGCCTGTCCATGTTATTGTAAATATTTTTTTTTTTGTTTTTTTTGAAAAAAAAAAAAAACGTCGGAGCTAAAAACGCGACCGCGCGTTAGTGCGCGTTTTTTGCGCGTTAGTGCGCGTTTTTTGACACTCGCGGTTTTTTCTGCCTAATTCTGACGCTGAGGAACGCACTGGCCCTGGGTTTTTTTTACAGCTTACAAACGTCTATGCTCTTTACAGCTCAAAAACGCCTAGGTGGACATGAAGCTATAGACTAACATGGACAGGCGTTTTTAAGCTGTAAAAAACGCTCAAAAACGCGGCTGAAAAAACGCCCATGGGCATGAGGCCTAATAGTTGATTCAATCCTGGGTCACCGGCCTGAATACATTTAGGGCTCTGACATGACTCCGACTTGATTGATGAAATTGCACTTAGTGTACACAGTCAGTTATGTAGAAGCTACCGCTGGGATAAATACTGAGAATAATGAACAATCATCAGTATGACAGGTCCAATAAGGGAATTCTGTTTTAGTATTTATATAAATATTACAGAAAGCTCAGAGCTTCTTGAGATATAAATACTCTTATCATAGGGAAATTGTTTTGGGAAATTCTCATTTTATTTTAAAGATTATAAGCTCTTAAAATGCATGTTTTAGATGTTTTTGCATTTATATGATGGCTTTTTTTTTTTTACAACAAAACATATAAATACAGGATGCACCCATATTAAAGGTTTTGCAAAGCAATCTGGGTTTTACAAAATGGCAACATGTCAGGACCAGAATCGGAACCCACAACCCAATTAACAATGGGTGAAAGACCGTTGGGAGGCACACTAGACCTATTTACAATAAGCACATAATAGCAGGAGACCCCAGTAGCAGACTGTCCAGCTCCTACATTGAAGAACATGGAACAGAGACTAATGTGACCAGCTCTTTCAATGAACATGTATAGTTCAAACAAACCAGGAATAGTCTTCATATATTTCTTTCTTTACAAAATAATTTTATTAGTAGAAAATTTCATTCAACAGTAGTGTGACAGTGTGATGGTTACATCGAACATAGCAAAGAGAAAAGGGATCCCAACAGAGGGATACAATAAGCACGGTACATCATTCTTCAATGCTGAAGGAAAAAAAATGTTGTTTTTATTTTATAAACCGCCTATTATAGCAGTTGGTGCCCATCCTTATACAGTACAAGAAGCAGGGCCTTGGAAGCCCAGAGCAATAACAGGAAAGGGCTTGTATTTAGGTATTAGCTGTATAGTGGTTACATAACCATCTTCACTATACCGACTCCTGAAGTCAGGTGTGTCGGAAAAACAATCATAAGGAAAGAAAATAATGTTGAATCAGAGGGTAAAAAAGCAGAAAACAAAAGAAAAGAGAAAAGAAAAAGGAAAAAAAAGGAAAGAGAAGGGAAGGGGGAGTCCATCGGGGGGTGCGCCGGGGGGCCATTAAATTGAAAGAAGGATGTTATTAAACCTGGAGGGTTGGTTGCATGTTACCCATGACTGGCAAACTTTAAGAAATTTGCTGTGAGTGTCCGAGGTTAGGAGCTTCAATTTTTTATTAATCATAATGTCATTTATACGATTCTTAACTGCTTCAAAACTAAGCACAGGGGATTTCCACGCCCTCGCAATAGTCAACCTAGTTGCACTAAAAAGATGCAGGGCCAATTGGCGTTCCGAACGGAGGAGTTCTGAAATTGGTTTACAAATTAGGGCTCCATAGGGGGTCTATTTTAAGATGGGAATGAAACATATTACGAAGAAGGGTATACCGTATATACTCGAGTATAAGCCGAGTTTTTCCAGCACATTTTTTTGTGCTGAAAATGCCCCCCTCGGCTTATACTTGAGTCTGTGTCCATCTTCAAATTTGTGCGCCTGATCCCGGCCAGCTGTAGGTCCCCTGGACCCCAAACATGGCACACATGTAGCCCCACTCTTCATCTACAAGTGTGCAAAGCTTGTTGTCCAGGGGACCTAGGGCCGGGAAGAAACGATTTTTCAAAGCTGGGCACTCCTTCCATAGACTCCCATGTTAAACGTCAGTCTAGTCACACACCGGAGATCAGGTAGGGAGATTGGGCACAGTGAGGTATGGACACAGTGAGGCATGGGCACAGTGACAGTGAGCCATGGGCACAGTGAGGTATGGACACAGTGAGGCATGCACATGGACACAGTGAGGCAAAGTGAGGCATGCAGATGGACACCCTAGGCTTATACTCGAGTCAATACGTTTTCCCAGTTTTTTGTGGTAAAATTAGGTGCCTCGGCTTATATTCGGGTCGGCTTATACTCGAGTATATACAGTAAACTCTGACCCATAGTCTACAGGCCTTAGGACATGTCCACCAAATGTGTGCCATGGTTCCTTCCTGTGAACAACCCCTAAAGCAAAGAGGGGAATAGGATGGGATGAAGCGGGCTAGTCTTGCTGGGGTATAGTACCATCTATAGAACACCTTGTAGGCATTTTCCAGAAAGAGAACATTCCTAGAGCTCTTGAGCCCTCATATATTTCTTGAGGGATATTGTTGGTAAATATTACTGCCACATTTGAAGTAATCCTAACCACATTCTTAGTGTCCATTAAGTAGTTGTTCATTATTTGCTCGGTCACCCTGTGCCCCTAATAGACACAGGATAACTTACACATAAGAGGGACATGGGGAGCTGAAACAAAAGGTTTTCCTTAAAAAACAGGGCCCATAGATAGTAGGCAAGAGGCTAGCCTGCAGTCCCCTCCAAAAGCCTCTGCCCTGAGTGAGTCTGTCACAATCTCAACCTGCAACCATTCGTTATTGACCTCTGGCTTGTTTCTCAACTACGCTTATGCTTGACCCCCCAGCAAACAACTTGTTACCGACATTTGGCTTGTTTACTGACTGATTCTGCTTGATCCCTACCGGCTATTTCTGCTACTGGACCCAGATTTGCTCACCTCCTGGTGGGGTGATCCCGAGGACCATGACATGGTACTAACAAGCAGCAAGACCCATCAGGAGCTCTGGTGAAAACCAGTTAGCGCTTAGACCCTACACCTTGGATTAGCCTGTGCGATCCACCAAGTTGACCTGCTTGTGTACTTATCCAGCTGGCCAGTAGAAGCTTCTCTACTGCTATGGATACTGGCCTCTGAGCCTGACTCCTGACAGAGCACAGCAATAGCAGTTTTCTTTCAGACTGTCTCTCTCTAATTGAGTTAGTGTTCATCACAAATCCAAAAAAATAAGGGATATATACCTCATTTTAGAATAGTAAGTAGTGACATGCCGATCATGCCTTTATGCCTCTGGACAAACTATACATCTAGAACGGTTGCTTTATAACACACAAGTGGGCATGTCCAAATAGGGACAGGGAAGAGGGTGCTTGCTAGTTCCCCCAGAGGCAAACTAAGGCTGTTGCTTGATGCAAGTATGGTGTTTAAAGTGGTGGTAAAGTCATTTTTTGAACTTGTATCTACTAATTGTATCTGCACCATGAAGGGACAGCATACCCGTACCAGAGCCGAACGTGTTATCGTGGTCCAGGCAGTGGTGTATTTTGGTTTTGTGCTGCCCTAGGCAAGACTAAATTCCGGCGCCCCCAACTAAATTTTCCCCACCCCTTCCTGTTTAAGATCCACCCCTTCATATGAAAACTCCACCCTTCCTCTTTGGGCCCCACCTCTTCCTTTTAGCACTCCACCTGAAGAGTTGGTCAGAGACTGCAGACGTGATACAAGAGATGGTTTAGAGACTGCAGACAACATACAGGAGAGGGTCTGAGACTGCAGACAACATAGAGGAGAGGGTCAGAGACTGCAGACATAATAAAGGATATGGTCAGAGAGTGCGGACATGATAAAGGAGATGGTCAGAGAGTGCGGACATGATTAAGGAGATGGTCAGAGAGTGCGGACATGATAAATGAGAGGGTCAGAGAGTGCAGACATTATAAAGGAGATGGTCAGAGAGTGCGGACATGATAAAGGAGATGGTCAGAGAGTGCAGACATGATAAAGGAGAGGGTCAGAGAGTGCGTACATGATAAAGGAGAGGGTCAGAGAGTGCAGACATGATAAAGGAGATGGTCAGAGAATGCAAACATAATAAAGGAGATGGTCAGATAGCGCGGACATAATAAAGGAGATAGTCAGAGAGTGCGGACATGATAAAGGAGATGGTCAGAGAGTGCAGACATGACTCCCTATGGTCATCAGAGTGAATAGAAAAGTCTCCAGCCATTCATTCACTGTAATCACAGTGGGGGAACAGCTTAAGTTCTAAAACATGACAAGCAAGATAAGTAAAAGCATCTTCTGTGACATCATTATTGTGCTTCTTCTAATAGTAATAATAATGCGCCGGTTACCATTACATCCCTGTGACCATCCCCGCCAAAGCATATAGAGCTGAGCCCACCCCCTACCGAGCGCAGCCGAGGTGAGACGAGCCCGCCCCCTCCCGAGCGCAGCCGAGGTGGGACAAGCCCGCCCCCCTCCCGAGCAAAGCCGAAGTGAGACGAGCCCGCCCCCTCCCGAGCACAGCCGAGGTGAGCCCGACCCCTCCCAAGCACAGCCGAGGTAAGCAGAGACTGCCCCCTCCCGAGCGGGGACCGCCCCTCCCCCTGGCCCGAGCACAGCCGAACGGAGACTGCACCCTCCTGAGCACAGCCTAGCCGAGACAGCCGCCGGGGACTGTTTTTGTGCAGGAGACATGAGCCGGGAGGAGGTGGGGGGCTTTTGTTCATGCGGGGGGTGGCTTTTTGCCGCCCCCGCAAAGTGCCGCCCTAGGCCTGGGCCTTGTTGGCCTAGGCTAAGACATAGCACTGGGTCCAGGCCACCCATACAGCCAGAGTCCACAAACCCAGAAGGAAGACCGGGTGAATATGGAAGCTCTGTTAGCTGTGACAGCGCACCGCTGGAGGGCTTCATTCTAAGGTATTTCATAATGTGCTGATATGCGATGCATACTAGCACATTACGCCATTGCCTTGGAGGGGATTTTTTTTTTTTTAAATACTGCTTTAAGACGGCACTCCATCTTAAAAGAAACACTTTTCCGCACAGACATTAGTAAACTCTTTGTAATCCGTTGCACATTTCCTTAACTCTTTATTCTCTGTACACTTTGGATAACAGTTCCCATTATACATCTCTCTTCTGTGCATCATTTCTGAACCAGTGCCAGAGAGCTTGCACTGGACTCCACCAGACCAGTTACCCATTGCTTATTCTTAATCTGAGGCCTCACTCCATCTTCCGTGACCTCCAGGCTGGGTCAATAGGATGCTCCGTGCCACAAGATGGACACAGCATTGGGGTACCTGTTGCTAGGGGAGGAGCCTAAGCACACAAGTTTTTTCACCACCAGGGCCTTCCATCACCTATGTCAAGTCACCACCGCTTCCCGACAGGCTGGCTGCTTATGCACATAGACAGTAGTACTGTAGGCTATAATGCCCTTGCCAATGACATCTCTATTTAGTGTCACTGCATGTTGGACCTGCAGTATCTCACAAAAGTAAGTACACCCCTCACAATTTTTGTAAATATTTTATTATACCTTTTCATGGGACAACACTGAAGAAATTACACTTTGCTACAATGTAAAGTAGTGAGTGTACAGCTTGTATAACAGAGTAAATTTGCTGTCCCCTAAAAATAACTCAACACACAGCCATTAATGTCAAAACCGCTGGCAACAAAAGTGAGTACACCCCTGAGTGAAAATGTCCAAATTGGGCCCAAAGTTTCAATATTTTGCGTGGCCACCGTTGTTTTCCAGCACTGCATTAACCCTCTTGGGCATGGAGTTGACCAGAGCTTCACAGGTTGCCACTGGAGTCCTCTTCCACTCCTCCATGACGACATCACAGGGGTGGTGGATGTTAGAGGCCTTGCGCTCCTCCACCTTCCATTTGAGGATGCCCTACAGATGCTCAATAGGGTTTAGGTCTGGAGACATGCTTGGCCAGTCCATCACCTTTACCCTCAGCTTCTTTAGCAAGGCAGTGGTCATCTTGGAGGTGTGTTTGGGGTCATAATCATGTTGGAATACTGCCCTGTGGCCCAGTCTCCGAATGGTGGACATCATGCTCTGCTTCAGTATGTCACAGTACATGTTGGCATTCATGGTTCCCTCAATGAACTGTAGCTCCCCAGTGCCAGCAGCACTCATGCAGCCCAAGACCATGACACTCCCACCACCATGCTTGACTGTAGGCAAGACACACTTGTCTCTGTGCTCCTCACCTGGTTGCCGCCACACACCCTTGACACCATCTGAACCAAATAAGTTTATCTTGGTCTCATCAGACCACAGGACATGGTTCCAGTAATCCATGTCCTTAGTCTGCTTGTTTTCAGCAAACTGTTTGCGGGCTTTCTTGTGCCTCCTTAGAAGAGGCTTCCTTCTGGGACGACAGCCCTGCAGACCAATTTGATGCAGTGTGCGGCGTATAATCTGAGCACTGACAGGCTGACCCCCCCCACCCCTTCAACCTCTGCAGCAATGCTGGCAGCACTCATAGGTCTATTTCCCAAAGACAGCCTCTGGATATGACGCTGAGCATGTGCACTAGCCCCAACTTGTTTTGTTAAAGCTTTGAAAATTAAAGTTAGACGTTGACTGGTTGCAACCCACAGATCCTCCAAACTCAAACTGCTCAAGTTGTAGTAAATTCCCCACAATGTAAGTAATATGTAAAAGCATATAGCAAATAAAAATGAATTAAATGAAAAGAAAAGCACACACACACATATATATATATGTAGCGGGGTCCCTACCTAGGGGGGTCACTATGCTTAAATTTAAGGGTGACCTGAGCGGTAGTTGGCTCGGGTCTTCTAATTGTTTGGACTCTGTCTTGCTGCTGTGTCACCTGGTGTGCAGTTCCCCTTTAGGCGTATAGGTGGTGTTGTCACTTATACCCGGGGTTGAACCACAGGTGATGGAGTGGCTATTGGATGTCCTCTCTCGGCTGCCGGACGGTGGGCGGGTCCGGCTTCTGCTGTGCATGCCGGGAGAGGGTATATAAGGGGCAGACGCCATTGTTCAGAGAGTAGTACCCGGGGACCTGTACCCGGAGGAGTGTGCCCCTCTAATGGGGGGGGGGTGCCCAACTTTGACTGAGGAGTCTCGGGCACCTTCGGCCCGAGGCTGCGGAGTTCCAGGTAGGCCCAGTACATTCAACTGGGTCTACAAACCAGAAAGGAAACCCAGGGAGCCCAGGTGAGGGCAACCACTCTGACAGAGGAAACCGGGGGAGGTTCGGTCCCATAGAGGAGACGAGTAATACAGTATTGCTGTCTCAGGAGAGGCCTGGTGACCTGTCGGAGAGAAGGATTCCATTCTTCGCAGACTGCCCTTGCGGAGTGTTATTATTAAAGGAGGGATCTCCTTGACTTTGTCCTTGGAGGGGACTAAGTCACTGTTCGAGCTTCATGCCGGCTGCTAGTGCTATTGAGTGACTATCTGGGTGAGCTGTACCCTCTCTGGACCGAGTGGCGACAAAGCCAAGAGTGTGCCTGAATCCATCCTATTCTGCTAACCCCTTTCCTCTCTTCAACTTTCTGCTTACTGAAGCAAAAAGAGAAAATAAACTCTTGTTGGAGTTGAAGTGTTGTGTGGACATTGACCTTCTTTGGGAAAGGTAAAGACTTGGCCTCTATAATCTAGAGGGGAGAACCAGTGAAAGGAAGCAACTCGCTGCGGGACCCAAATACATAACATCGTCTAATCCAGAGGACGCGGGCATGTGGCATGGTGTGTCTGATCCCCCCTAATAGGAAGGTAAGGAGGAAAAGGATCTGTGTGCTACACATTATATATATATATATATATATATATATATATATATATATATATATATATATATATATATATATATATATATATATATATATATAGCGGCCACCCCCCCCCACACCCCGTCTTCTTCTCTAGCCTAGGGGTATGTCACGCGACAGGGGTGAGGGTGCGCTACGGCCCATGTCCTCCCCACTACTTGCAGGCGAGGTGAAGGCCAATACCTAATGTTTCCTCGGGCCGGTGTCCTGAACATGTACCGAGTCTGTCGTGCAGGAAACTTCCCTTTGCTCCCATTAACAGAGTCCATACACCGATCACAATCCAACGGTTAGATTTATTTCGTATCTTCAGTTACAAGGCAATGCGATGGCATGATACGGTGAAATGAGCAGGTCGAGGCACTATACTGATCTGGGTCCCTACACCCCCCATACTATGACCAAGGGTTGTAGGAGTCTCGACATGAATACCTCCGTTGCGCTGCGGGCCTCTATCAGGGGAAGATGTCCTCCAAGAGAGTTACTGAAGGCCCATCCGTCACCGGGTTGACACTACACCGGGTCTTCGAACGAGTGACCTCCCCAGCCTCCTCACCTCAGATGCGGGTCCCCTCGCAAGGGGCGCCCTGGAGCAACTTCACCCTCGCGGGACCCAGTCGGAGCCACCGGGTCCCAGGCCTCCTCAATAGTACCTCATCCCAGGCTGAAGGTGCCTGGGATGGACTCCATCTTCATCCCGGCCAGGCCTAGGGCGCCTAAGCCGGAACCTTGAACCGCCCGCACCCAGGCTAAAGGTGCCTGGGTGCGTGAAGAGATCCTCAGGGAAAGACCTCGTGGGGAGGGCGTCTCCCCCTTTTTATCCCCTCCCGTCGACACCACGGCGGGTTCCCCGCCCCGGCCGTACCATCTCCAGGAAGGGACAAAGAAGGGTAGCACTCTGGTAGTGATTCTACCCCGAGCCAGTAGGTACACTGACACCTACTGGTCGAAGAGAATATTACACCACCCAATCCTCCATGAATAAGAAAAAGGGGTCTGAACCCTAACATAATTACACACTTGGGTCACACTACTCCCCAAGTGTACCCCACTAAATTGAAGACCCCGCTACACACATTATATATATATATATATATATATATATATATATATATATATATATATGTATATATACATACATACTGTGACAGCAGGAAGGTAAAGTCACCTGGTTGCATCCAGGGGGGTAGATATATTTCTCCCAGATTCAGGCTTTATGCCGACTTATACAACTAGGGAGTTGATGAAGCCCAGCTGAGGCTAGTGGGCTCATGAATGACTCATACCTCTAGGGAGAGTGCTGGGCGTCGTGAGGCAGGGAGTTGATGAGACCAGCTGAAGCCTGTCAGTTCGTTTAAGGCCTCTATAAAAACTCCCAGATTCATTAGGTGTTTGCTCATGCCTGGAACCAGACCTGTGTGGACTGTCTAGGGAGAGTGAACCCCTGTGCGGTGAGGCAAAGCCTGTGTGGCTATTTGTTTGGACTTTTACTAAACCAGGGACTTAGGGACTAGGACAGCACCAGGCTGATCCCAGTTGTTAGTTTAGGAAACCTGCATGTTTAGTCAGAGGTCAAACTGACCAGGATTTATTTTGTTTGTTTCTTTTTGGCTTTGCTGTGTTTTTGTCACTGTACATAGAGAAATAAACCGCACCTTTTGATTTTGAAAACCACAACCTCCGTCTGCTGGCCCTGTTTTTGTGTGGGGAGCCCAACCAGGGGGTCACACACACCCGCTACCGAGTTAACCCCCTCACAGTTGGTGGAGAACCAGTGGCAGTTTTTTTTAAGCCAGCATGGAGGAGATACTGAAACAGCTGGCTCTAGCAAATGCCAATCAACAGCAGACAAATGCAGGTTTGCAAAGGAGCCTTGCAGCCCAGCAGCAAGCTCATCAACAAGCCCAGCAGCAATCTGAGGCCCGCTTCATAGACCTGTTACAGAAGCAAGAGCAGAGACTACAACAAATGGAAGCAGTAATGCAGCAACGTCCGCAGACCAGTGAGGAAAGCCGTCCCACTAATACCGCGTCCTTTGGGGTGAGTCGTTTATTGACAAAAATGACTGGAGAGGATGATCCAGAGGTATTTTTGACCACATTTGAAAGGACTGCTGAAAGAGAAAAGTGGCCTGAGGAGCAGTGGGCTGGACTGGTGGCTCCTCTGTTAACTGGTGAATCGCAGAAGGCTTACTATGACCTAGAGCCTGACCAAGCAAAAGACTATGTGATGCTAAAAGCTGAAATATTGGCAAGGCTGGGTGTCACCCTGGCTGTCCGGGCTCAGCGTGTGCATAACTGGACTTTCCAGCTTGGAAAACCCCCCAGGTCTCAAATGTATGATCTCATTCACCTGAGCAGGAAGTGGCTACAGCCAGAGACTTTGTCCGCACCGGAGATTGTGGAACGTGTTGTGATGGATCGTTTCTTGAGAGCTCTTCCTACCGCCATTCAAAAGTGGGTAAGCCATGGAGACCCAGAAACGGCCGGTAAACTTGTGGATCGTGTAGAGAGATACTTGGCTACAGAGAACCTGACGGCCTCTTCCAGAGACTCTCGGACTTTCCACCCTAAGACCAGACCATCCCCAGGGGCGGATAAGAGGATTCCAAGGGGTGAGGGTGGAGAGAGTGAGAGGGTGGGAGCTCTACCCCAAGTTTGGCGAGAACAGCCTGGGAAATCAGCGGCTCAAGAGGCCGCAAGAAGGATCGTTTGCTACCGCTGCCGGCAAGCGGGACATATTGCAGCAAATTGCCCGGTTGTGGAGGAACCCATGCAATGTGACTTTCTGATGGACAGACGTCAGTCGCTGTGTGCGACAGTCGCATGCACTGCCATTCGGGGAACTGAGAAACATTTATGCAAAATGTGTATTAATGGTAGAAATGTTGTGGTATTACTGGATTCAGGTAGCCTTGTGACCCTGATAAAGGCTGAATTAGTTAAAACAGAGGTCTCTGGGAATAGCAAGGTAGCTGTTATTTGTGTGCATGGGGACACCCGAGAGTATCCAGTGACTACAGTGTGTTTCGAGACCCCCAAAGGTACCCTCTCTCATCCAGTGGGGTTAGTATCTCAATTACCGCATGATGCCATTGTGGGAAGGGATTTTCCGAAGTTCTGGGAACTGTGGGATGATCCTGAGCCCCCCACTGGTGCCCCTATGTACCAGGAATGTGATAGCCAGAACTCCTCTGAGAGTGGTGAGGACTCTCCAGAATTTCCCTTGTCAGTATTGGCAGGGGAGACTCAAGAAACTGGAGAGGAGCCCACCTCCTCAGACGAAAACCTACCGTCTGTGGAGTTTTCTGATCTGGAGGTTCACAGGGAAAATTTTGCCACAGAACAGTTGAAAGACCCCGCCCTAATAAAGGCACGGGAAAACGTAGTGAAAATAGATGGCGAGTTAGTGAACCCAGATAATACCTGCACTTACCCATACTTCAGCGTAGAGAAGGACCTACTGTATCGGGTGGCAAAAAGGGCAGAAGAAACCGTTGAGCAGCTGGTGGTGCCCAAACCTTACAGGAAGTTGGTGTTGGAGTTGGCCCATGGGCACATTCTTGGAGGTCATCTGGGGACAGAGAAAACCCGAGAGAGGGTATTACAGAGATTCTATTGGCCGGGGGTGATGAAGGACGTAGAAAATTATTGTTCCTCCTGCCCTGTGTGTCAGAGGTCGGCCCCGATGCCACATTTCCGTAGCCCGCTGGTCCCTCTACCCCTCATTGAGGTCCCGTTTGAGAGAATCGCAATGGATTTGGTAGGTCCTATAATCAAGTCCGCTAGGGGGCACCAGTACATATTGGTTATAATGGACTATGCGACCCGTTATCCAGAAGCGATCCCTCTCAGAAATACCTCGGCCAAAACCATAGCCAAAGAGCTATCTCTTGTTTTTAGCCGGGTGGGTATTTGTAAAGAACTGCTTACGGACCAAGGTACACCCTTTATGTCCCGGGTTATGAAAGAGCTGTGTAAATTGTTCAAAGTGACGCAATTGCGTACATCTGTGTATCACCCCCAAACCGATGGGCTGGTTGAAAGATTCAACAAAACCCTAAAACAAATGTTGAAGAAAGTGGTGGATAGAGATGGAAAGGATTGGGACTGTCTACTTCCTTATTTGATGTTTGCTATTAGGGAGGTGCCCCAATCCTCTACGGGATTCTCCCCCTTTGAGTTACTGTATGGGAGACACCCAAGAGGGCTGTTGGATATTGCCAAGGAAACTTGGGAAAGTGAGAGTTCTCCCCACAGGAGTGTGATTGAGCATGTCGCCCTGATGCAAGATCGAATTGCACAGGTAATGCCCATCGTGAAGGAACATTTGGCCCAAGCGCAGTTGGCACAGCAGAGAGTGTACAACCGTGGAGCAAAGACCCGTACCTTTTCCCCGGGGGATAGGATATTGGTACTTGTCCCTACGGTTGAAAGTAAATTCCTTGCCAAATGGCAAGGCCCCTACGAGATAATGGAAAAAGTGAGCGAAGTGAATTACAAGGTCAGACAACCAGGAAGGCGAAAGCCCGAACAGATATATCACGTTAATCTGTTGAAAGCCTGGAGGGATAGAGAGTCCCTAGTCGCAGAAACTTGGTCACCAGCTCAAACTGGTTGCGTGATTCCGGAGGTTGGAATAGCAGCCACCTTGTCACAACCCCGACTTCTCTAAAGACTTTGTCGTACAAAGTGATGCGTCAGATGTGGGGTTAGGAGCAGTATTGTCCCAGGTCTGGAACGGGGAAGAGCACCCAGTCATTTACCTCAGCAGGAAGTTGAAGTCCCATGAGGTAAATTACGCCACGGTTGAAAAGGAGTGTTTAGCGGTGAAGTGGGCTCTAGATTCCCTTCGGTACTATCTGCTAGGTAGGCACTTTGACATGGTTACGGATCACGCTCCGTTAAAGTGGATGGCTCAAAACAAGGAGACAAAATAGAAGAGTGAATAGGTGGTTCCTGGCCCTACAGGAATTCAACTTCACAGTAAAGCATCGCCCTGGCGTTCAAATGGGGAATGTGGATGCTTTGTCTCGAGTACATGAATGCCTGATTGCTGGTGTTCCAACCCCAAGGTTAAAACAAGAGGGGGGGGTATGTGACAGCAGGAAGGTAAAGTCACCTGGTTGCATCCAGGGGGGTAGATATATTTCTCCCAGATTCAGGCTTTATGCCGACTTATACAACTAGGGAGTTGATGAAGCCCAGCTGAGGCTAGTGGGCTCATGAATGACTCATACCTCTAGGGAGAGTGCTGGGCGTCGTGAGGCAGGGAGTTGATGAGACCAGCTGAAGCCTGTCAGTTCGTTTAAGGCCTCTATAAAAACTCCCAGATTCATTAGGTGTTTGCTCATGCCTGGAACCAGACCTGTGTGGACTGTCTAGGGAGAGTGAACCCCTGTGCGGTGAGGCAAAGCCTGTGTGGCTATTTGTTTGGACTTTTACTAAACCAGGGACTTAGGGACTAGGACAGCACCAGGCTGATCCCAGTTGTTAGTTTAGGAAACCTGCATGTTTAGTCAGAGGTCAAACTGACCAGGATTTATTTTGTTTGTTTCTTTTTGGCTTTGCTGTGTTTTTGTCACTGTACATAGAGAAATAAACCGCACCTTTTGATTTTGAAAACCACAACCTCCGTCTGCTGGCCCTGTTTTTGTGTGGGGAGCCCAACCAGGGGGTCACACACACCCGCTACCGAGTTAACCCCCTCACAATACATACATACATACATACATACATACATACATACATACACACACACACAGTATATAGCTATATATATGGAGGGGTAGTAACTGTTACTTGTAGATAAAGTTGGGTGGTGAATTATATGCTCTAGTTCAATGGTGACAGCATACCCAAATCCAAAGCATTGTTCCAAGCCTCCAGCTCTTAACATTCACGGACCACCCGGGTGCTGGCTCTTGTCTGTCTCCACTCCAACATAAAAATACGATGAGAGTTGCACTCCGTAGCCCTTCTTAATCCTTTATTCCAATCAATAAAGCAACTGCATACATGTGATTTCCACCAGGAAACCACACTCACTAATACGTTGGGGAATATGGTTTCTTAGTGGAGATTACATGTATGCAACTGCTTTATTGCTATTGGAATAAAATATTAAGAGCCGACTACAGAGTACGAATCTTCTTCTATTCTAGAGTCTAGTTGGTGGATTATATGCTACTACAGTTAGATGTTTAAACTGTCAGAAGAAGATAAAGTACAATATAAGGCTTCAATACCTAACATATATATAGATGATTAAACAAAACAAAAAAATAAAAACATAAAATGTATCTGTGGATCAGTGGCATCACTCAGTTATGTGTATACTTTGAATTCCAGCTATTCCATTCTGTAAAAGGAGTTATTTTGCAGCTGAGCGGTTAAAGTTAGCCTAGTAACCTAGTTAGCCTAGAGTCTAGCAGTCTTGAGCTCCAGCTGGAAGTAAGTTTACTTGACCAAAAATTAAAACATACATGTAAACTTCTCATCTTTCAGCCTTCAGTAAGATAAAGAAAATATATATAAAACACACAACACAACTGTAAAATCTGAAAATTATGCATTTCCCCTGACTTACAGAACTCAGTCAAGCCACTGAATGGTTCCAATGGGGTTCATCTGGTTCAGCTTTTTGCTCTGTTATCTAAATCCCTACCAGACTGCCGGTGTCATCGTCCTCTGGAGGTCTGGAAAACTTGGGCTGTGAAATTATTGTTTCACAGTTTCCTTCCGCTGTAGCTTGCACTAAGTCTATGCACGCTCCCCGGCAGCAGATACAATACACCTGCCATGCGCTTGGAACTCTTTGGAATTTTTACAGAGGTGAATAACAAACAGCAGATGTTGCAATGTAGATGTTTAGTGCAGCAAAATGTTCTAGACAGATGGACAGCTGGAATACAGTTTGTTAAAATAAAGTATATTTGTTCACGCAATAGGATGGACCTTTTACCCTAGAGGAATCCTTGAAATAATTATCAGGCTCTTTACATTGGTGATCAGTGGGAAGAATGCTCTTTACATTGGTGATCAGTGGGAAGAATGCTCCTTACATTGGTGATCAGTGGGAAGAATGCTCCTTACATTGGTGATCAGTGGGAAGAATGGTCCTTACATTGGTGATCAGTGGGAAGAATGCTCCTTACATTGGTGATCAGTGGGAAGAATGCTCCTTACATTGGTGATCAGTGAGAAGATTGCTCCTTACATTGGTGATCAGTGGGAAGATTGCTCCTTACATTGGTGATCAGTGGGAAGAATGCTCCTTACATTGGTGATCAGTGGGAAGAATGTCCCTTACATTGGTGATCAGTGGGAAGAATGTCCCTTACATTGGTGATCCGTGGGAAGAATGCTCCTTACATTGATGGTCAGTTGGAAGAATGCTCCTTACATTGATGGTCAGTTGGAAGAATGCTCCTTACATTGGGGATCAGTGGGAAGAATGCTCCTTACATTGGGGATCAGTGGGAAGAATGCTCCTTACATTGGTGATCAGTGGGAAGAATGCTCCTTACATTGGTGATCAGTGGGAAGAATGTCCCTTACATTGGTGATCAGTGGGAAGAATGTCCCTTACATTGGTGATCAGTGGGAAGAATGTCCCTTACATTGGTGATCCGTGGGAAGAATGCTCCTTACATTGATGGTCAGTTGGAAGAATGCTCCTTACATTGGGGATCAGTGGGAAGAATGCTCCTTACATTGGGGATCAGTGGGAAGAATGCTCCTTACATTGGGGATCAGTGGGAAGAATGCTCCTTACATTGGTGATCAGTGGGAAGAATGCTCCTTACATTGGTGATCAGTGGGAAGAATGTCCCTTACATTGGTGATCAGTGGGAAGAATGTCCCTTACATTGGTGATCAGTGGGAAGAATGTCCCTTACATTGGTGATCCGTGGGAAGAATGCTCCTTACATTGATGGTCAGTTGGAAGAATGCTCCTTACATTGGAGCAGTGGCGTAGCATGGGGGGGCCAGGGGGGTGGTTGCCCGGGGTGCAAAATTTAGAGGGGCACAGCGGCAGGCGGCAGGTTACCTGCAGCTCTTTTCCTGCACTGTGCAGTCTAGGAGAATGTGAGCTCTTCCGCTTCGCCATGAGGAAGAAGTTGTGGTGAAGTCCCGGCTTAGGCTCCAGCGGTGACACTAACACAGCAGTGAGTAAATGAACACTGAAGACCATCCATGATGATCCCAGGGATTGTGACCGTCTGGAGACTGGGGGGTAAGGAGGAGGGCAGGCGACTCACAAGGCATCCTCTCCATTACACGCCACTCCCCACACACGAGGTCCAGGTTCCCGCCTCGTGCGACATGCTGTCCGTCCACTTAGCCCGCCCCACAGCCCGGACTTCTGACCACCGCTGCTTCTTCTGAGTCCTGCCTGTGCCTGTCAGTGTGCTGCTACGCGACCCCAGCACTCTGTCCCTGCACCAACCACCCCAGGACTGGAGGAAACCGGGGCCAGGAGGAAGAGGATGAGGCATTATCCACACAGACAGGAGCCCCTCCTTACCGGTAGCTGCACAGACATTGTGAGTACTCCTCTACAGAGGAAAGCTCTGTATGGGATGATGGCAGCCAGAGGGGGGGCTGGGGCTGAGCTCTGAACTGGAATCTGTGGTAAAGAGAGCTTTGTATTTGGGGGGGGGGAGAGATATACACTCCCCTCAACCCTGCACGCTGCACACAGCGCACCCCCTCAACCCTGAAAGCCACACACAGCGCACCCCTCTCAACCCTGCATGCCACACACAGCGCACCCCCCTCAACCCTGCACGCCACACACAGCGCACCCCCCTCAATCCTGCATGCCACACACAGCGCTCAACCCTGCAAGCAACACACATCTCACCCCCCTCAACCCTGCAAGCCACACACAGTGCACCCCCCAACCCTGCAAGCCACACACAGCGCACACCCTTAACCCTGCAAGCCACACACAGCGCACCCCCTAATCTCTGCAAGCCACACACAGCGCACCCCCTAATCTCTGCAAGCCACACAAAGCACACCCCCTGAACCCTGCAAGCCACACAAAGCACACCCCCTGAACCCTGCAAGCCACACAGCACCCCCCCTGAGCCCTTCACGTCACACACAGCGCACCCCCCCAACCCTGCACGCCACACAAAGCACACCCCCCTTCAACCCTGCACGCTGCACACCGCACCCCCTCAACCCTGCATTCCGTACACAGCACACCTCTCAACCCTGCACTCCATACACAGCGCACCTCTGAACCCTGCATTCCACACAAAGCGTGTCCCTCAGCCTTGCACTCCATACACAGTGCACCCCTCAACCCTCATTGCTAATAATTAGTTCTAGTTCTTCTTTTTTGTCTATTGGTAGGTCCCGTCACTTCTGCAGTCTGTGGTGTGCAGGCAGTGAGATGATTGATAAGCAACAAATCAGTGGGTTGTAATGATGTGCTGTAACCTCTAGCAACCAATCAGTGAGCCGTAATGATGTGCTGCAATGTCTAGCAACCAATTAGGGAGTACTAATAATATGCAGTAACCTCTAGCAACCAGTGAGTGGTAATGATGTGCAGTAACCTTCAGAAACCAATCAGTGAACAATAATGATCTGCTGTAATCTCTAGCAAGCAATCAGTGAGCAATAATAATTTGCAGTAACCTCTAGCAACCAATCGGTTTGTAGTAATGATGTGCAGTAACCTCTAGCAAACAATGGGTAAGTGGTAATTATGTGCAGTATCGTCTAGAAACCAATCTGAGCAATGAAAATGCGTGTAGTGGACAGTGTAGGAATCAGGTGGGTCAGTGTAGTGGTCAGTATAGGAATCAGGTAGGTCAGTGTAGTGGTCAGTATAGGAATCAGGTAGGTCAGTGTAGTGGTCAGTGTAGGAATCAGGCAGGTCAGTATAGGAATCAGGTAGGTTGGATAGTGGTCAGGTAGGTCGGTGTAGGAATCAGGTTGGTCAGTACTACTGTACTAGAGGAAGGGACTCAGAGAGTGCTAAAAATCCGTGGGTTAGGGGGCGTAAATCTCTTGCCCTGCCCCGGGCGCTGTCAACCCACGCTACGCCACTGCATTGGAGGTCAGTGGGAAGAATACCCTTACATAGATGATCAGTGCAAAGAATGCCTCTTACATTGGTGATCAGTGGAAAGAATGCCCCTTACATTAGTGGTCAGTGGGAAGAATATCCCTTACATTGAGGGTCAGTGGGAAGAATGGTTTTTACATTGGTGGTCAGTGGGAAGAATATTCCTTCCTATAAATTTTTTTAAGCTCCGCCTCTTATACCTAAAGATCCATCTTTGAGCTAGAGTCCAGTGACTTCATCTAGGCTGAGACAATGTCATTAGTCTACTGCAGTCAGGAGAAGGCAAAACCTCTGTCTCCTCAACCCCAGTGATCAGACAGCCACATTTTTATTTGTCTGCACCTTAGATGATGCCTGAACAAAGATGGCATGGCCCTTCAAAAGAGAAAAGCTGATGGAGCCGTTGTCAGGGAGAGTACTATGATCTCTTTGGGAGCAATGAACACCTAGAGGTTTATTTACTAAAGGCAAATACACTTTGCACTGCAAGTGCACTTGGAAGTGCAGTCATTTTAGCTCAGAGGGGAAGATCTGAAATGAGGGGAAGATCTGAACTGAGGGGAAGATCTGCTGATTTTATAATCCAATCATGTATGTAGCGGGCATGTACTATTTAGGGGGAACATCTGGGTGGTAGCATGACCCAGATGCACTAATTGGAAGAACAGGGCTGTATTCTGTTCGGGTGAGGACATCAGTGGTGTTTAGTTCCCTGCGGCTCAGCAGGTGGCGCTGTCACTTTGAGCCGGGGTTGAACCACTACTGCAGTGCCGTACCCTTTGTGACCTCTCGCGGCAGTTGTACTGTGGGGCGGGGAACCCGCTGTGCTTGCTGGGGGAGGGTAGAAAGGGGGCTGCTGTCCGTGGTCGGTTTTCAGGCGCCCTCGGCCTGTACACGTGGAGTTCGTGTTCGATCCCAGACACCTTCAGTCTGGGGTGAGGTACTCATCCGGAGGCCTGGGGCCCAGTACCTTCCGCTGGGTCCCGCGAGGGAGGGATTGTCCTAAGGTGCCCCTGGTGTTGGGCACCTGAATCCAGGGCGTAAAGGACCGGAGAGGTGACCCTTCGTGAAGCTGGTGCAGCATATTGCCAGTGTCGGGTGGACCTCCGGGGACCGCTTGGATGGATATATTTCTCCAACAAGGGCCTATTCATAAAGGAAGGTAATTCATGTTCTGTGACCAGTGGCAGCGGTACATCTAGTCAATTCAGGTCGGTGGCAGAGACCTGCTATTAGGCCTGTGGCAGGGGCCTCAACAGTTCACCCGGTCGGTGGCAGCGACCAAACTCACGGTCGGTGGCAGCGACTGTGTGCCAAGCCTATTCGCCAAAGAAGGAATAGGAGAGTTCATTGTGCCTGGGCCTACTCGTATCCACACCCTGTTTGTTCTAGGGCTGTGGAAATTAACCATTAATTCCTCGATTAATTGTTTTGATCGATCAAAATTCTTTTGATTGGTACTCACCTCTCCCCCGGCTTCTGGGTCTTCAGGGAGATTCGGTGACGTCACGGACACCGGCGGGGCTTGCCGTGTCCATCTGAAGAGCTCCTTTGCTGTGCCTTCATATCTGCATGCCGGCGGAACCTTACTATCTGCCACACGCAAGGGCTGTTACACTTCCCTCTATCAACCTGGGATTCTACAGCCATCCACTGGGAGTTGTGATACTTCCCTTCACGGGACATCTACATGCCGACGGACTGATGTTAGCCCCTCCTCATCTGGATTCAGCAGTGGTATCGTTGTACACATTTTTATACCAGTATCATACTTAGCTACATGTTTTTATGACTGCTTTTGCTACCGTTTGGTATTACTCCTACCATTTTTACAGTATATGTAGCTACATCGATTTTATCTCCAGTGCAATATTTATTTTGTTACCTACTTGAAGACTATAAAAGTTTTAATGCTATTCCCATCGAGCGCTGCCTTTGTGTGTTTTTTGTATCCTGCTATCCACTTTTCCAGTGGTTGGTAGCTGCACTGGGAATCGGCCTGCAAGGAGATCAGCTAAAAGTAGTTGGATCTATGTGCGTTATAATTAATCGAAATTAGTCGATTAAAAAAAAAAAAAAATCGATTAATCGAACACGAAAATTTTAATCAGTAACAGCCCTAGTTTGTTCGTTTGAAAGTTCAACTGATACTGTTCATATGTAAAGAAGAATAAAAGGAGTGTTGGACTTTTTATGGTGTGGGGCTCTATTACTGACAGTCAAACTTGCCCTCTGCAGGAGGGCCAGAGGCTCCATCCAGAACACAGACCCAAAGGTAAAATAGTGTTGGCCTTCACCTCTACACCTTAGAGCAGTGGCCATCAACCCTGTCCTCAGGGCCCACTAACAGGCCAGGTTTGCAAGATAACTGAAATACATCACAGGTGATATAATTTGCTGCTCAGTGATTACAGTATTCTAGTCTGCATCTCCCCAAGGTAATACTTAAAATCTGGCCTGTTAGTGGGCCCTGAGGACAGGGTTGATGACCACTGCCTTAGAGGACAGGGGCCGTAGTGAACCTCTTCCTCCTCCCGGATACCCCTAGACAAGCAAGCCACTTTATTCACAAGGGGAAGGGGGGTGAGGCCGCTACATGTACAAGCAAAAATGCTGTTTTTTTATTTTCCTTGCATGACCCCCTCAGATCTACAGCAACTGCTCTTCCAAGTGCACTTGGAGTGCAAAGTGGATTTGCCTTTAGTAAATAAACCCCCTAGTGTTACACTTACACATTACTTAGCATCCATGAATTTGCCATGAAAAATATATCTTGCTAGGTTCACTAACAAGTTGCTGAGCTGTTTCTGGATTCAGCATTTTCTAAGTCACTGACCAGGAACAATCATACTCCCAATCTGCATACTGTGGGGTCGTCCAAGCGAAAGAAAAAATAGCTGCCAATAAAAATATCACTGAAGAAGTCCCGGCCCAGGAACGATACGCGTGCGGGCGGGATAGCCATGTGACGTCATCAACAATCCACCGCTCAGAGACGTACAGAGAGAGGCTATGTATGTGTGTGTACACAAACCAAGGCTTATTTCCTAGCACTGGGGTCAGTGCTTCTCTTGTGAGTTTTTACTTCTTTCTTAAATAAAAGATTGTTTTAAATAAGCAGAGAGTACTAATTATGTTCGATTGCATTTTACATGAACCACGCTGCTACCTGACCTATGAGAGGGACACATCACCAATACAAGCAATTAAGCGGGATAGCATCGTTCTTAAACAGCTTGGAGGCAGGATCCATCTCTTATTGTAGCCCCTGTGGGGAAAGCGCATCTGACCTTCTGTTCGTTCAGAGGTCCAATAATTGAGGTGAGCGGCCTATACTATTGGTGATTGAGACACTAGAGAGGATGCACAATTGATTTACATCTAACAGCACCCTGATCACCTTTGAGGAACTTCTCCCTGCCTGGTGGTGTCTTTTCCTTTCGTCAACCTTGACTTTTTTATCTATGATATTGGGACTTTTGTGTTTGGATTTTATGCTGAACCATTGGACATTATCTGTATGAACTTAATATATGTTATATATGTAAGGTTTAGCGCTGCACTATTCTATCAGCTGTTGCTTAACCACTTCAACCCCGGGCTTTTTATACCACCTCAACCCCGGGCTTTTTATACCACCTCAACCCCGGGCTTTTTATACCACCTCAACCCCGGGCTTTTTATACCACCTCAACCCCGGGCCTATTCTGGCACTTCTCTCCTACAATACAAATACAAATCATCATTCTTTTGCTAGAAAAATGCTCAGAAACCCCAAACATTATATATGTTTTTTTTAGCAGACACCCTAGGGAATAAAATGACGGTCATTGCAACTTTTTTTCTTGCACGGTATTTGCGCAATAATTTTTCAAACGCCTTTAAAAAAAAAAAAAAAAAAAAAAAAATGGTTTCATGAATTAAAAAAATAAAACAGTAAAGTTAGCCCAATTTTTTTGTAAAATATGAAAGATGATGTTATGCCGAGTAAATAGATACCTAACATGTCACGCTTTAAAATTGCGCACACTCATTGAATGGTGCCAAACTTCGGTACTTAAAAATCTCCATAGGTGACGTTTTGAAAATTTTTAAAGGTTACCATGTTAGAATTACAGAGGAGGTCTAGTGCTAGAATTGTTGCACGCGCTCTAACGCACGCGGTGATACCTCACATACGTGGTTTGAACGGCGTTTACATATGTGTGCGTTCGCTACCGGGGACAGGGGCGTTTAAAAAAAAAAAAATTGTATTATTATTTTTTGAATTTTACTTAACTTTTTTTATTTTTACACTTTTTTTTACATTTTTTTTTTTTGATCACTTTTATTCCTATTACAAGGAATGTAAACATCCCTTGTAATAGGAATGGTGTGTGACAGGCCCTCTTTATGGGGAGACGCGGGGTCAATAAGACCCCAACATCTCTCCTCCAGGCTGGAAAGCATGAGATTGTGAAAAAAAATTCACCGATCTCATGCTTTCCAGCCTCAATGGTGGCTTTGTTTACTTCTGAGAACCCGGGCGTGACGTCATCACATCGCGTCCAGGCCTCCGACAGTCATAGAGATGACTGGTGACCATCTGGTAACCAGTCATCTCTATGCTTCCTATTCGGCGCCGGACGATTCCATCTTCGGGCCCCCGATGGCACGGGAGAGCCCGGAGAAGCACCAGATGGTGGCGGGAGGGATGTCCCCTCCCGCCCCCTATAATAATGATCAAGCGGCGGAACTGCCGCTATGATCGTTCTTATGGTGCGCAGAATCCCTGGCAGAATAGAAGGATATCTGAATGATGCCTCTAGCTGCCCCCACAAAGCCCAGGACGTCATATGACATCCACCCAGGATGGGAAATCCCATCTGTGGACGTTATTTGACTATGGGCGGGTAGGGAAGTGGTTAATCTGGCTGAGTGCCCTCTCAGATCCACCAAACAGTGTTCCAGCAAGCAAGTGATGTGCTGGAGGAAGAGGAGTGTATATAGTTAAAATGTCCCTATAGAGACTTTGTTCCAGTCAAGTAGGCATCCCATAATACCCCTACCCCATCCAAGTTTATCAACCCTTAATAAAAAAAAATGAAAAAGAAAGCAAAAAAAAAACAAACAAAGTTGCTGACTGTTTCCTGTCTCAAGCGAGCCTGTGGAAATTTGGGGTGCCTGGCTGTGCAGGGTGGGGCATCCCAATTCACCAGCAGCTCTTACGTGGGGTGTGTTAAACTTACATTTCCAGTGGTCCATGTCCTAAAGCTGAAGTCTAGCATAAGCAATATTAACCATCTAAATACATTCATTGGAAAGTGGAGCTCCACACAAAAAGGGAAACTCTGCTTATCTGCTTCCTCTCACCCTCCGGTGCCACCTTTTTCACAGGTACCCTTCCCCACTTCTGGGAGACCTGACTGCGGCGAGGTCCCCCGGAAGTTCGGCCCCCCTTCCTCCTTCTCCCCCGCCACCGGGCCATT
Organism: Rana muscosa; assembly: GCA_029206835.1. Classification (NCBI taxonomy): domain Eukaryota; kingdom Metazoa; phylum Chordata; class Amphibia; order Anura; family Ranidae; genus Rana; species Rana muscosa. The sequence continues at coordinate 197,457,508 of CM055126.1, read as the reverse complement.
CACAAAGCACGCTTTGCGCATGCGCAGTAGGGAACCTGCTGTGAAGCCGCAAGGCTCCAGAGAGGTAAGCATGCAGCTTTACAGGATCACTCCATTGTCACATTTTATTTTCTTTATCTCTAAATGCAAGCTGCTGTACTTTCATATACAACAGCTCCACTATACCCTATGTATCATTCCCTCCTAACTGCATCTTCCATTACAGTTTGGAGTCATTAACACAGTTGCTTATGAATTATATATGAGATAATCTATCCACTGGTGGCAACTATCTTACAGGTCACCAATTAGGCTCTTAGTGAAAATGGCAACAGAGCTAATGTTTCTGTTAGCAGCACCTTTAACCACTTGCCGACCATATAACTTATATATACGGCAGCAAAGGGGCACTGCTGTGCCGGATCACGTACTAAGTAGTAGGTACACCGGATCACGTACTAAGTATTATAGGGTGACCAGACATCCCCGGTTTCAGGGGACAGTCCCCGGATTGAGGACACTGTCCCCGGACCAAGTCTGTCCCCGGATTGGATTTGAACAGGGGCTGGGGCAATTTCAAAGACAGTCAGTGCAGAATAAAAAAAAAAATTCTGAATTACACACCCCCACTGCGCCGCTCCTACTAGCTTGGGGGGGGGGTGTATTTTTTCCCCATTATCTGTGCCCCTTTCTGATGATCATGTACTGGTCGGAGCGGAGGGAATATTTCTTCAGTTTCGGGTGCATGCCCATTCAGTTCCACTCGCACGTTCTTCTACCTTGGCTCAAGTCCCGACCAGCCGCCTTCCTGCTTATCTCCTTGCCTTCCCTGGTGAAGTGATCTTCCTCTGCTCCCCACCCAGTTGTAGCCGGGGCCGAAAAGTAAAAATTTACAGGATGTGAGGCGGGCGGCGGTGGCGATGGGCAGAGAGTCGTTGATTGCCACTATTACTAGTAAAAAAAAAAAATGTCCCCGGATTTCATTTAAAAAATCTGGTCACCTTAAAGTATTAGGTACACCGGATCACGTACTAAGTATTAGGTACACCGGATCACGTACTAAGTATTAGGTACACCGGATCACGTACTAAGTATTAGGTACACCGGATCACGTACTAAGTATTAGGTACACCGGATCACGTACTAGGACACTTCCGGATAGGGAGCGCGCATGCGTGACACCGGCGTCCAGCTCCAGCTCTGATTATTCACATTATTATCATTATTTTATTATTTTTTTTGCCACAAATGTGTAGCAGAATACATATTGGGCTAAATTGATAAGGAAAATCGTTTTTTTTTTTTATTTGGGTGTGTTTTATAGCAGAAAGTAAAAAAAAAAAAAAAAAAAAAAAAAAAAAAGTGGTTTGTTTTTCAAAATTGTCAGTCTTTTTTTGTTTGCCCGAAAAGTTACACAAGACCTTCCCAAAAGAATCAAATAATGTTGGCTCTGCAACTCTGCTGTTTGCAACTCAATCTTACACTATTTTACCAAAGTATTGGGACGCCTGCCTTTACATCCACATGAACTTTAATGGCATCCCAGTCTATAGCCCCGTACACACGGTCGGACTTTTGCCCAACAAACTTCGTTTTAAGCAAGTTGGACCAACAATCCGACCGTGTGTACGCTCCAACGGACAAACTTTTTTCGTTTGGTTTTGGATTTCATCGGACAAAAGTTGGGTCTGCAAACGGACAAACTTTTGCCCAACAAAAGTCCGATGGAGCAAAGTCCGACCGTGTGTACAGAAAACCATCGGACTTTAGTCCGATGGACAAAACAACTAATGTTAAAATCAACCAACAATAGCAGAAGTTGACCAAAGGGTGGCAGTAAAGATCAGAAAAGAGCAGAAAAAAACACGTGATGTTGTAAGAAGTTTTAAGAAAGTTTGCAGAAAAGTCAGAGCGTGTGTATGCTATGGGTGTTCCCGACCAACTCCGTTCGGACAAAAAACCACGGAAAAGTCAGATGGAAGTCCGACCGTGTGTATGGGGCTTTAGTCCGTGGGGTTCAATGTTGAGTTGGCCCAATCTTTGCAGCTATAAACAGCTTTAAGTCTTCTGGGAAGGCTGTCCATAAGGTTTAGGAGTGTGTCTATGGGAATGTTTAACCATTCTTCCAGAAGTGCATTTGTGAGGTCAGGCACTGATGTTGGACGACAAGGCCTGGCTCCCAGTCTCCTCTCTAATTCATCCCAAAGTTGTTGTATCGGGTTGAGGTCAGGACTCTGTGCAGGCCAGAAAAGTTCCTCCACCCCAAACTCGCTCATCCATGTCTTTATGGACCTTTCTTTGTGCACTGGTCCAAATCATTTGGTGGAGGGGGGATTAGGTTGTGGGGTTATTCTTGTGGGGTTGGACTTAGCCCCTTAGTTCCAGTGAAGGGAACTCTTAAGGCGTCAGCATACCAAGACATTTTGGACCATTTCATGCTCTTAACTTTGTGGGAACAGTTTGGAGATGGCACCTTCCTGTTCCAACATGACTGCGCACCAGTGCACAAAGCAAGGTCCATAAAGACATGGATGAGCAAGTTTGGGGCTGAGGAACATGACTGGCCTGCACAGAGTCCTTATCTCAACCCGATACAACAACTTTGGGATGAATTAGAGAGGAGACTGCGAGCCAGGCCTTCTCATCCAACATCCATGCCTCACAAATGCACTTCTGGAAGAATGGTCAAACATTCCCATAGACACTCCTAAACCTTGTGGACAGCCTTCCCAGAAGAGTTGGAGCTGTTATAGCTGCAAAGGGTGGGCCAACCCAATATTGAACCCTACGGACTAAGACTGGGATGCCATTAAAGTTGATGTGTGTGTAAAGACAGGTGTCCCAATACTTTTGGTAATATAGTTTACCTGCCACACCTGCCCTCCTATTCAACCCTTCTGGACCACCGTGGTCTTGCCCTCTGCAGAGCCACATTGCTATCTTTTGCATGACTCTTATGAATCACTTCATACCTACTAGAACTTGTTTCATCTACACTTATATATAATGTTGGGTTTACATATTCTTTATGTGCCTGCGGTACTATGTACTTGTATAAAAAAAGTCTCCTGTTTTCTTTGTGAAATCCCTGGTGTTCCTACCAGTCCCTCTGCTTTCCTATTAAAAACTGACCAAACTAGGCATGAGAACCCAGTGTGGTCAGTTTTCTAGCTGTGCTGGGAGCTTTCCTCCAATATTTAGCCTTTTACTGGCACACCTCTGCACAGCCATTCACTGGGAAGTTTAGTTAGCTGCTGTTCCTCCGCCCCCAGCTCTCTGTTCTTGGCTGCATAAGAACCTTAGAGGGAATATGATCACTTACAAAACAGGGGCCAAAACAAGGTGTTTTTTGTGTTTTGCCTTTCATTTCTATTTTAAACTGAATGAGTTGTTTCACGAGGTGAAGGTTTACATATACTGTACAATGCTGCAAACATGTCAATTCCCCGCCATTGGAGATTTAGCACTGCCCCAGCCATTTTTAAGTGAAAGCATGAAGTACAATTAGAGTGTAATCAAGCAACTGATCAGCAGATTGCACAGCTAAAGTCTGCAGGACCAGTGCCCATGAATGATGCAGGCGATGTTTTCTTTCATATAATAAATGAATAATATGAAAGTGGCTAGTGTGTCCTCCATTAGATACGGCACCTCATCCCTGAACAATGGTAACCAAGTGGGGAAAGGGGATGAAGGGATTATAACGGTGCCAAACAAGTCAGACAATAGATTTCCTTTTTAAAAGAAGATTTTATTATACATAATTTGAAATAATAATGAAAAGTAATTTTAATACATAATAAAATACACTGAGTTGAATTGTACAACGGTTTCTCCCAACATGTTTCACTAAAACATTGGCTTCTTCAGGGGGATAATATAAGTTCAGTGTAGTATTTAAATTCTACAAGGAGAGACAGAAAATTAATAATAATACAAGGGGAAAAGTGTTATATTGTACAGTACAAAACATAAGCAAAACTGAAGGTTAAACACATCAGGGTACTGGAGGTCCCATCATTGTCCAGCCACATGAGTAGCCTCTATACAGAATAGAATCAGAAATACAGCCAAACCTACCCCAAAATTCCACAAAGGTCCGGTCGGCAAGGACGCCCACAAATTGTAGACCAAGCACTGCCCTAGTGTGGCTGCAGGGAACTAAAAGGATCAATACTGCAAAAGAGCCAAACAACAAAGTGTTAGAAAAGGACAGAAAGCTCCACGGCTAATGACTGTCCCTAAAGGGGCTAACATGGCCTCCAAACCTACCATATTTGAACAGTAAATTAAAACATAAAGCTGGGGGCGCTGACAATTGTCAACCTACCGGAATTTCCGACAACAAATGTTGGATAGCATGCTTTAAAAATTTCCGACAACAAATGTGTGATGTCAGATTATCTGATCGTGTGTACACAAGTCCGTCTGAAAAAAATCAAAAGTACAAACACGCATGCTCAGAAGCAATGCTCACCATAACACAACATTAGCAGAAGTTGCCCAAAGGGTGGCGCTAAAGAGCTGAAAAACCACGTAGTTTCTTGTTTGTTGGCAAACAATTCTTTGCTGCTTGTATGCAATACAAGTTCACGGCCAACGCCCTTCGGACAAAAGTCCTACGCTTTGTCCACAGAAAATCAGATCGTGTGTACGAGGCTTAACTCTAACAAAGTGGTGTCACCCTCCTGGCTGTGCTGTCTGGCAGAAGTGTATAATACAAAATTGCAAATCCTTTGGCAGATAAAATAGCTTGCAAAATTTGGATTTCAGCTGTGTATTCAGCTTTGTGCCTGGTGCAAGGATTTTTGACACCATAGGCGAAACCTCATTTTGCCGCCCTCCACCCCCTTTCCCTGCCCATTTAAACCCCACCCTTTTTAATAAAGCACCCATCAATGCAGCCTCACCAGCGCCCATCAATGCAGCCTCACCAGCGCCCATCAATGCAGCCTCACCAGCGCCCATCAATGCAGCCTCACCAGCGCCCATCAATGCAGCCTCACCAGCGCCCATCAATGCAGCCTCACCAGCGCCCATCAATGCAGCCTCACCAGCGCTCATCAATGCAGCCTCACCAGCGCTCATCAATGCAGCCTCACCAGCGCTCATCAATGCAGCCTCACCAGCGCCCATCAATGCAGCCTCACCAGCGCCCATCAATGCAGCCTCACCAGCGCCCATCAATGCAGCCTCACCAGCGCTCATCAATGCAGCCTCACCAGCGCTCATCAATGCAGCCTCACCAGCGCTCATCAATGCAGCCTCACCAGCGCTCATCAATGCAGCCTCACCAGCGCTCATCAATGCAGCCTCACCAGCGCTCATCAATGCAGCCTCACCAGCGCTCATCAATGCAGCCTCACCAGCGCCCATCAATGCAGCCTCACCAGCGCCCATCAATGCAGCCTCACCAGCGCCCATCAAATGCAGCCTCACCAGCGCCCATCAAATGCAGCCTCACCAGCGCCCATCAAATGCAGCCTCACCAGCGCCCATCAAATGCAGCCTCACCAGCGCCCATCAAATGCAGCCTCACCAGCGCCCATCAAATGCAGCCTCACCAGCGCCCATCAATTGCAGCCTCACCAGCGCCCATCAAATGCAGCCTCACCAGCGCCCATCAAATGCAGCCTCACCAGCGCCCATCAAATGCAGCCTCACCATCGCCCATCAATTGCAGCCTCACCAGCGCCCATCATTGCAGCCTCACCAGCGCCCATCAATGCAGCCTCACCAGCGCCCATCAATGCAGCCTCACCAGCGCCCATCAATGCAGCCTCACCAGCGCCCATCAATGCAGCCTCACCAGCGCCCATCAATGCAGCCTCACCAGCGCCCATCAATGCAGCCTCACCAGCGCCCATCAATGCAGCCTCACCAGCGCCCATCAATGCAGCCTCACCAGCGCCCATCAATGCAGCCTCACCAGCGCCCATCAATGCAGCCTCACCAGCGCCCATCAATGCAGCCTCACCAGCGCCCATCAATGCAGCCTCACCAGCGCCCATCAATGCAGCCTCACCAGCGCCTATCAAATGCAGCCTCACCAGCGCCTATCAAATGCAGCCTCACCAGTGCCTATTAAATGCAGCCTCACCAGCGCCCATCAAATGCAGCCTCACCAGCACCTATCGAATGCAGCCTCACCAGCACCTATCGAATGCAGCCTCACCAGCACCTATCAAATGCAGCCTCACCAGCGCCCATCAATGAATGTTTGCTTCTTTCAATTCATTTAAGAGTCGGGACACAGACACAGTCCTCTGCTGCTGCTGTGTCTCTGACACTATATGCGAATGGAGCGGCGGCTGCCTGCTGATGCTGAGACTTAGTTGCTTGCTGCAGAGAGAAGAGAGTAGGAACGCCAGTGGCCGGGCGCCCATAGGCGGCTGCCTAGTGGTAGCACCAGCCCTGCATGCAGTTTTAGCTTTCAAAACTTTGCTGGAACAGGACTAATTGAATCTGATTGTTTGCCACTCGGAACACAAACACACTGTACAGCAAGCAATAATGGGGTGCTCTCCCACCATCAAATTCCCGGAATAACGTACTCATAAAGATAAAGTCAGGAAAATAAATAAATAAACAAAGTCGGAACTCATAATCTGCCTTAGCTGTATGGAAAGGGTTAAGGTCATTGCATCAGACAGTATTTTCCAAAGGAAAGTCACTGTCCACATTTCTCTCAGCACAGGATTCTTTTAAAATCTATATAAATAGTACATTCTTGAATATTTGGATGTAACAGAGGATATAGCATTGCCTCTAATTTTTTTTTTTTTTTTTTTACTCTGTCTGGTTTTAATCAGTCCATTATGGAAACCTGTACCATGTTGTATTGTATTTAGATGATATTATCCAGAACACAGCCTGCTACATGTTAGAATTGGTTATCTAGTAGATAGGTTTTCTGGAAAGTATTAATTTTTTTCCATTCTTTCACCTAAAGAGGCCTCTCAGAATAAAAAAGAAAAAAAAACCCATATGATATAACATAATAATATAATATAATGCAAAATAATAGTAATAATATCATGTATAATAATAATAATTAATATATATATATATATATATATATATATATATATATATATATATATATATATATATATATATATAAATATAAAAGGTGTGGTGAACTTGCGTTTTGCCCATTGTGCACTGAAAAAAACGTTTAAGAGTTTCAGGTGTCTTTTTAAATGAACCACTTGAACTCCGGAAGATTTCCCCACCTTCAGGCCGATATAGCACTGCATTACTTTAACTAACAATTACGTGGTCATGCAACACTGTACATAAATGAAAGTCCTTTTTTTCCCACCACAAATAGAGCTTTGTTTTGGTGGTATTTGATCACCACTGCGTTTTAAAAATAAATTGCGCTAAAAACAAAAAAAATAAATAAATACCTACAATTTTGAAAATAAAAAAAACACAATATTTTGTACTTTCTGCTATAAAACATATCCAATAAAAAAAAATCTTTATCTATTTAGGCCAATATGTATTCTGCTAAATTTTCTGTAAGAAAAAAAAATTCCAATAAGCGTATATTGATTGGTTGTAGCGCCTACAAACTATGATATATACAAGAATTTTTATTTATTTATTCATTTATTTTTTACTAGTAATGGCGGCGATCAGGAACCTATAACGGGACTGCAGGATGACAATCGGACACCTAACTGACAGTGCCTGACCTCACAAATGCACTTCTGGAAGAATGGTCAAATATTCCCATAGACACTTCTAAACCTTGTGAACAACCTTCCCAGCAGAGTTGAAGCTGTTATAGCTCCAAAGGGTGGGCCAACCCAATATTGACACCTATGGACTAATGCCGCGTACACACGATCGATTTTCTCGACGGTGAAAACACAGTCGAGAAAATCGACGGGAAAAACGAGGAACGGCTTGTTCCCCTACACACGGCCGTTTTTCCCGTCATTTTTTCTCTTGGTCGAGGAAAACGACCGTGTGTGGGCTCCCCGGCAGTGTTTCCCTATGGGAAAACTGCAGCGGAAAAAAATGCCGTGAATCACGACGAGAAAAATTAGAGCAAGTTCTAATTTTTCTCGTTGTGATTAATGCCGTTTTTCTCATCCGGAAAAATTACCAAAAGCCCACACGGTCGTTTTTCTCGTCAAAGAGAATTTTTTTTATTTTTTTCCCGACGAGAAAAATGGCCGTGTGTACGCGGCATAAGACTGGGATGCCATTAAAGTTCATGTGTGTGTAAAGGCAAGCGTCCCAATACTTTTGGTAATATAGTGTATATAGATAACGTAGAGGATGTTAATTTGGCTGAATGCCCAGAATCCAGAAAAAAAGGGATTTTTATAACAGCTTACCTGTAAAATCCTTTTCTTGGAGTACATCACGGGACACAGAGCGACTTAGTCATTACTAATGGGTTATATAGATTACCTTCAGGTGTTGGCACTGGCCAATTCCAAACCGGAAGTACCCTCCCCTATATAAGCCCCTTCCATCCGGGAGCACCTCAGTTTTGTAGCAAAGCAATAAGTGTCCCAAAAAGAGGGGTGGGAGCTCTGTGTCCCGTGATGTACTCCAAGAAAAGGATTTTACAGGTAAGCTGTTATAAAAATCCCTTTTTCTTTTTCGTACATCACGGGACACAGAGCGACTTAGTCATTACTAATGGGACGTCCCAAAGCAATGCCAAATGAGGGGGGGGGGGGGGGTACACCATACATAAGCTGGGCGCCATCAGGCATGAGGATCTTTTGCGGCCTGCAACACACTGCGCCCAAAGGCGACATCCTCCTGACTTCTAACGTCTACCTGGTAGAACCTAGTAAACGTGTGTACCGAAGACCATGTTGCGGCCTTACAGACTTGAGCCAGGGAGGCCTGGTGATGCACTGCCCATGAAGTTCCAACTGCTCTTGTGGAGTGCGCCCTAACTTTGAACGGAGGCGGTCTCTTTCTCAAGCCATAGGCTTGTATTATGACCTGTCGAATCCACTTGGCTAAAGTAGATTTTGATGCTGCCTGACCCTTTTTAGGGCCTTCCGGCAGAATAAACAAAGTATCCGTTCTGCGAATCTGAGCAGTGACTTTTAGATAAGCTTTAACTGCTCTTACTACATCCAAGGAATGTAATAACTTTTCCTCTACCGAGCTAGGTTTGGGGAAAAAAGAAGGAAGAACCACATCTTGGTTCAAATGAAACCTCGATACCACCTTAGGAAGAAAGGCTGGATGAGGACGTAATACTACTCTGTCCTTATGGACAACCAGATATGGCTTCTTACAGGACAAGGCGGCTAATTCCGATACTCTTTTAGCCGAACAAACGGCTACTAAGAAAATCAATTTCCTGGTGAGAAGAACCAAGGAAATGTGTTGCAATGGTTCAAACGGTTGTTTCTGTAGAACTGACAGAACCAGGTTTAAGTCCCAAGGACATATGGGAATACTAACCGGAGGGCTAATACGCATCACTCCTTGTATGAAAGCTTTGACTAGTGAATGCGAAGCCAAGGGCCTTTGAAAAAATATTGACAAGGCCGAAATCTGACCCTTGATAGTACTCAAGGCCAGCTTCCTATCTACAGCCCACTGTAGGAAGTCCAAAATCCTCCCTATCACGTACTTACGTGGATGCCATTTCTTGGCCTCACACCACGTAATGTACGCTTTCCAGATCCTATAATAGATCTGCCTGGATACCGGCTTCCTGGCATTGATCATGGTAGATACCACAGAATTAGAGAGCCCTCTCTTTTTCAGAATGTGGGCTTCAATAGCCAGGCCGTCAAACCTAGGGCTGGTAAGGAAGGGTGGTATATCGGTCCCTGCGACAGCAGGTCCGGACGATGTGGGAGGGTCCAAGGACTCCTCACTGACATTTTTACAATCTCCGCGTACCATGCCCTTCGGGGCCACGCTGGAGCCACCAGAATCACTGGTTTCTTTTCTACCCTGATTCTGTGGAGTAATCGCGGTAACAATTGTGGCGGTGGGAATGCATATATCAGCTTGAACTGATCCCAAGGGAACACTAGGGCATCCGAGCCGCAAGCTAGAGGATCCCTTGTGCGAGACACAAATCTGTCCACCTTTGCGTTGAATCTGGATGCTAGCAGATCTACATCCGGTGTTCCCCACCGCTGGCATATTGCCTAGAAAACCTCGGGGTGAAGAGACCATTCCCCCGGGCATAATTGTTGGCGACTTAAAAAGTCCGCTCTCCAATTTTCCACTCCTGGGATGAAAACCGCGGATATGGCTGGGACATATTTTTCTGCCCACTCCAGGATGCAATTTGCTTCCCTCTGGGCTGCACGACTCCTGGTGCCACCCTGGTGATTGATATATGCCACTGCTGTGGCATTGTCTGATTGAATTCTGACAGGGGACCCTTGGAGTTTGGATGTCCATGCTACTAGGGCATACCGGGCTGCTCGTATCTCTAAGAGATTGATGGGCAGGGCCTTTTCTGCTTCTGACCACTTGCCCTGGAGAGACCATTGCTCCAGTACTGCCCCCCCAGCCTATGAGGCTGGCATCTGTAGTGACTACCTTCCAAGAAACCAGACTGAAGGGTTTCCCTTTTTCCAGATTCTGGGGCACCAACCACCAATGGAGGCTCTTGCGAACGGAAGGGGACAGGGACATTGGTAAGTCTAAAGCCTGAACTTTGTTCCAGGCTGACAGTATGGCCCTTTGCAAATTCCTTGAATGGAATTGACCGTAGGGTACCGCTTCGAATGAAGCCACCATTTTTCCCAGCAGCCTCATGCAGAGGCGTATGGATGGTTTTCTTTTTGTACCCACTAAGTGGGTCAAATCTTTTAAAGACAACTTCTCTGGAGGTAAGAAAATCTTTCTCTGATTTGAATCCAGCCTTAGCCCTAAGTATTCCAGACTTTTGACTGGTCTTAGAGCTGACTTGTCCCGGTTGATAATCCAACCGTGATATTCCAGATACTTGATTGTCTTGTGAATAGCTACTTCCAGCTTTTCCACTGAGTGGTCTATTAGTAGCAGGTCGTCTAGATATGCCATTATCGTTACACCCTGTGTTCTTAGATTGGCCAATAATGGGGCCAGAATTTTTGTGAACACTCGTGGTGCTGTGGCCAGACCGAAAGGTAAGGCTCTGAACTGAAAATGGCGCCCTTCTACTGCAAAGCGTAGAAATTTCTGGTGGGCCGGAAAGATGGGAATATGCAGATAAGCATCCTTTATGTCGATCGAGGCTAACCATTCCTGCCCTTGTAGGGCGGTGGCCACCGATCGGATCGACTCCATCCGAAAAGTCCTGATATTTAGGAACTTGTTTAGCCCTTTTAGATTTAATATGGGCCTCACGTCCCCATTTGGTTTGGGGACTGTGAAAAGGTTCGAGTAAAACCCGAATCCGCTTTCTTCCAGGGGAACCTTCATGATTACACCTTGGAGCAATAGTTGTTCTAGTGCCAGAAGGAGGGATCCTCTCTTTTGGGGATCTCTTGGCACGTTTGACCTCATAAATTGGGCAGGAGGAGTGCCTTTTAACTCCAGCTTGTATCCCAGACTTACTGCGGAGATCACCCATCTGTCTCTGATGGTGTCCCGCCAGGTCTCTGTGAACAACTGAAGTCTTCCCCCCACCCGATTGAGTGGGGGCAACGCTTCATGCCTTGGGGGGAGGTTTTGTACCTCTCTTGATCCAGGGTTTCTTGTTACCCTGTGATTGTCCCCGATTTCTGCCCCCTGAATTTGACCGCGGAGGCCGTCGGAACTGCTTCACAGCCGATGTGCCCGGGACTGGAGAAGTAGGCCTCTTAAAAGAAGGACTTCTACCCTTGTTCTTAACCGGTAAGAGTGAACTTTTACCGGCAGAAATTTTCTGGATATATTTGTCCAGATCTTCTCCAAATAAGCGTTCTCCATGAAATGGGAAGCTAACCAGCAGTTTTTTACAGGGAGCTTCAGCAGACCAGTTTTTGAGCCACAGAAGCCTACGCATATGTACTATAGACAGCGTAAAGCGGGAGGCCTGTTGGATTGTATCCTTTATGGCGTCCACCGCAAAACACAAGGCTCTAGGCAGGTCAGCTAGGGCAAGAGCCTGCTGATCTGGTAAGTCCCTTAAGACTTGTTTCAACTGATCTTTCACTGCTTGGCAGACTCCAATCGCTGCTACCGCAGGTTGTGTCACCATGCTTGCTGTAGAGAAAGCAGATTTTAGTAAAGACTCCAATTTTTTATCTATTGGGTCTTTGAACATTGGAACATTATCTACTGGACAAGTCAGTGATTTGTTAACAGAAGAGATGGCTGCGTCCACTGTAGGGACCCTCCATTTTTTTATGAACTTATCCTCCATGGGATAGATCAGCGGAAATCTCTTGGGGGGAGCAAATATTTTATCAGGATGCTCCCAATCCTGGTAAATAAGCCCTTCTAATAAAGGGTGGATTGGGAAGGAACAGACAGCCTGGGGAGCTTTTAGCGACCCCAGCGAGGAAACCGTAGTGGATGGTGGTTCCGCCAGAGGCATTTTAAATGCTGATCGGACCATGTTAGTCAGAGACTGAACCCATAATCTTTCAGCCTGAGATGCTGAGAAAGGTTCTTCCACTGTTGATTCCTCCATAACTGAATCAACCTCATCCTGATCCCCTTCAGGTAGGTCGATCTCTGTGTGGGGCTGTTCCTCCACTAACAGGCACTCTGAAGGAGGAGATGGAGATCGGACGCGCTTTTCCTGTGACAGGGAAGCAGCGATCAATGCTGTTAATCTCTCTTCCAATCCTCCCAGAGTTGAGGATAAAACCTCCTCTGTTATATATACACAGGAGCAGGTGGACTGGGGACAGCTGCAGCACCAGGTACTCCTGCGGGGTTCCTACGGCTACTAACCTCTGAAATTTCAGGGGAGATTGGTGCAGTACAAGCATGCCCAATATCCTCAGAGCCCGATGGAGACCCCTTTGGCTTCCTGGAAGACCTAGTTCCGGAGCGTCTGGACGACATATCCTTTAAGCACAAAGCTGAGGTATTCCCGTCGTCATACACCAATTTTTGCTGGTAATAGTCTAACACAGTTGCTGCTATATACCAGCTGGTGTCCACTAAAGTGCCTTTCTATGGGGATGCCTGCATCAACCGCCTCTGTGTGCCACTGTTTGTTGCTAGCTCTGTTTGCATCCAGCTGACACTTGTACTGTGTCTTTTAACCATGCTGGGACGCCTGCACATGCGCAGAAGCGCCGCGGCGCGCATCGAGCGTCATACACCCGCCCCGCCCCTTTTTTTTCATAGGAGGCGCGTGCACGCGCCCGCCCGTGCGCCATTGGCGCCCTTTTCGAAATCAAACAGGGACTAGGAGCCAGGGCCCTTTTTGCCGGAGGGCCTGTGCGGTGGATGAGCGCAGCAACAGGGCAGAGGAAGTGGATTCCCACAGAGAAACTTACCAACTGCCTGGATCTTTTGACTTGAGAAAACCAAAGATCCACATGACAAGAAAAATGGACTACAGCGGCCTCTAGTGGTTTAACACAGGTACCGCGGTCCCTTTTTTTTTTTTCTTGACTACTATTAAAATTTTACATTTTCAGTAGTTACAGGCATACACAGATATTAGCGGGAATACCGTTAGGTAACAGACAGAAAGACAAATTAGGCTTGGGGGTCCCCCAATAGAACCAAGTTCCTAGGGGCCCCCACTTACCTGATCCCCGCCGCAGGACTTTGTTTGGTCCACAGAAGTCCAAACTTCACCTATCACGGCAGGCAGTGTAATTAAACCTTCAGGGACCGGGTTCCCAAGGATTCCACTCCCCTGGACCTGTATAGCACCCTGCACAGACAACATCTTGGTCGTGGGTATGACCAGAGCTCTGGATCCCAGGGTCCAGCCCTCCTAAGAGAGGCATTACAGGCAAAACCTTGCTCTTCTGCTGCAAGGCCCGGGTACCGACCGTTTAGCTATGAAGCTTTTTTGGTGGGATCCGGAACAGCTTACTAAGGCCCAAAAGAACCTGTACGCAAGCCCAGTGAAAACACGTTACTCTTTGGCCAACACCTTATACACTGGCAAAAAACTGAGGTGCTCCCGGATGGGAGGGGCTTATATAGGGGAGGGTACTTCCGGTTTGGAATTGGCCAGTGCCAACACCTGAAGGTAATCTATATAACCCATTAGTAATGACTAAGTCGCTCTGTGTCCCGTGATGTACGAAAAAGAAATAATTTCTATGAAGATGGAAAACTGCATATTCACAATGTATGCATTCAAATTACCAATGACGTTTCTTTTCAAACCATGTATAGATTCTTTATTTTTAGTCGAAAAATAGTACAATTTTTGAAAGGCGTGCACCCCATTTTGATTCTGAGAAGCGTTTATGGGGTTGATACCCAACCTTATTTTAGAGAAGCGTTTGTATTCTATTGATGGGAGCTCACATTAGATAAAACTCCTCCGAGTGGCAGTTAGATGAAAAGTCGTGATATGGCTCAAAAAGGGAAAGTCCCAGGGTGGCTCCCCCCCCCGAAAAAAAAAAAATCACCAGATTAGGGGGGTATCACACAAGTGGAGACTCCCTAGGTGGAGAGCCTTCAAAATTCACCACCTGATTTGAGCAGCCTTGCAAAAAAAAAAAAGAACAGCGATTAGGAAGAACTGGGCAAGTCACCATATCATTAGATGAAAGATGGGATGAGAACTCCCTGAACACAGCCAAGGACTCCTACTACCAGTGACCAAACCCGGACCAAACCCGGACAGAAGAGACAAGACCATACTCAGATAGCTGAAAGGGTCAGCCAGTACTAGTGACTGAAGCTTCAATACTCTACAGGGGGTCGTGTCCTCCCCATAGGGAAGTGAATAGAACAACTCACCATAACACAGCAATATAGACCTATTTGAAGATCCAAGGTCCCTTTGAAAGCTTCCAATGGGTAAACAGACCTCAAATCTAGGCCTGACATTGGGCTTCAACCTGGGCTGCTTAAAAGCAGTGTTCCAGCCGCAATTTTTTTTTTTTAAGCTAGCAGCTACAAACACTGTAGCTGCTGACTTTTAATAAGGACACTTACCTGTCCAGGAAGCCCACAATGTCGGCCCACCGGGACAGATCCGTCCATCGGACTGGGTGCCGGCGCCACCATCCTAACAAAGGGAAGCAGGCAGTAGAGCCTTGTGGCTTCACTGTCCGTTTCCTACTGCGCATGCGAGAGTTGCGCGGCGCTTTGTGAATGGGTGGCTGTCTTCTGGGACACACAGGTCCCAGAAGACAGCACGCCCCATTTCCCAGGAGGCAACGCGAGGACGAGACCAAGGAGCTCAGCGGAGAAGGATGTGGCAGATTAGGAAGACTGCCTAGCAACAGCCATTTCTGGTAAGTAAAAAAAAATTTTTTTTTCAAATGTTTTTAAAAATATTTAAAGGAGTCTTTTAATGTAAAAATTTTTTTTAGGGTGGACCTCCGCTTTAAGCTGGCAAAACACATCCATTGTGACTGTTTAACCTTCATTAGTTTTATCAGCAATGATGTAGCACAACGGCCACTCTAACTGGATACAAATTGAAGTGTTACTAAACCCAGGACTCTGCATTCACTATATCAGGTCTCCCACAGTACACAGAACATGGAAATGCAATAGAGTTAGTAAATATAAACTGCTAAATATCTTTTCTCATCAGCAGTTAGAGCAGTCTTGTAACTTCTATCAGTGACTGGTTAAAGCTTGTAGGAGGAGCTTTCATTCTCCTCTGACTATCCTATGAGGCTGCAGGACCCCTGACCTTCTGTCTGGGCAGTGCTGATTGGTCCTGTGCTAATCACATGCACCCTCCCAAGAAAAAGAAAAAAACTCTCAAGCAATATACACCAAAAACTGAGTATGTGCAGGGTGCCCCCAAGGCTCTGTTCTGTCAGGAGATGAATTGGGGACTGTGGAAGAAGGGGAGGATCAGGAGGAGACAGGATCAAACAGCCTTTTTACATAATGCAGAGAATTAACCCCTTAGGTTCCACAGGGAGTACAACAAGCATGCTGTTGTGGGTTTAGTATCACTTTAAACAGATTTCTATGTGGCAATACGTGAAGAATGGGAAACGAGAAGTTCAGGTCACTATGAAACACACTCCAAAAGCAACTTGACAAGACATCTAACCCTTCTGCACTTTATCTCGCACCAAGAAAAGAAAACGTTTTGTCTGGAGCTCTTTAGTCAAAAGAGATGAATTCATCTCATAAAACAATCAGCTCCCTGGAAGTGGATATGTAGGACACAGGGGCCTCCAATGTTTATTCTAAATGAAAAATATTCTTATTCCTTCCAGAACCTAAAAGCATGCACATGTTTTTGGCTCAGCTGGGTGAGGGATATTTAAACACAGTTCTGGCATTCCAAGCCAATTATGTAATTATTTACTAATATTCAAATAAAATTGTCCTGTTTACCAGATGGAAGCTAAACATTATAAAGAAAATATATTAACCGACAACATTACCAACATCTCAGATGGCCATAAAAGGACAAATACGGATTCAGATATCTGTACAGTCAGATATTTGGATTAGCCGATGGGACACATTGGACACCTTTAGCTGCCATTGGGCTATGCTGGGCTTCTGGTGTCTCCCTGTGCCTTTAGGAGCAATGGGCTACCTTCAGGCATAACTACCCTCAATGTATCCATTACTGTATATGCTCCAACAGAGATTGCTAGGGGTTCCCTAAACTGTGGCTGATTGACCTTTCATTCGATACTGTAATTCCAGAGCCACCACCACTTGGCATTACTGGATGCATGACATGAATGATCTTTTTAGTTGTCTGTAAGGTTGGCATGCTGACAACCATTGTAAGAGGACATTCTTCCCACTGATCACCAACATAAGGGGGCATTCTTCCCACTGATCACCAATGTAAGGAACATTCTTCCCACTGATCACCAATATAAGGAACATTCTTCCCACTGATCACCAATGTAAGGGGCATTCTTCCCACTGATCACCAATGTAAGGGGCATTCTTCCCACTGATCACCAACATAAGGGGGCATTCTTCCCACTGATCACCAATGTAAGGAACATTCTTCCCACTGATCACCAATATAAGGAACATTCTTCCCACTGATCACCAATGTAAGGAGCATTCTTCCCACTGACCACCAATGTAAGGGACATTCTTCCCACTGATCACCAATGTAAGGGACATTCTTCCCACTGACCACCAATGTAAGGAGCATTCTTCCCACTGACCACCAATGTAAGGGGCATTCTTCCCACTGACCACCAATGTAAGGAACATTCTTTCCACTGATCACCAATGTAAGGAACATTCTTCCCCCTGACCACCAATGTAAGGGGCATTCTTCCCACTGACCACCAATGTAAGGAGCATTCTTCTCACTGACCACCAATGTAAGGGACATTCTTCCCACTGATCACCAATGTAAGGGACATTCTTCCCACTGACCACCAATGTAAGGAGCATTCTTCCCACTGACCACCAATGTAAGGGGCATTCTTCCCACTGACCACCAATGTAAGGAGCATTCTTCCCACTGATCACCAATGTAAGGAACATTCTTCCCCCTGACCACCAATGTAAGGAGCATTCTTCCCACTGACCACCAATGTAAGGGGCATTCTTCCCACTGACCACCAATGTAAGGAACATTCTTCCCACTGATCACCAATGTAAGGAACATTCTTCCCACTGATCACCAATGTAAGGAACATTCTTCCCACTGATCACCAATGTAAGGGGCATTCTTCCCACTGACCACCAATGTAAGGGGCATTCTTCCCACTGATCACCAATGTAAGGGGCATTCTTCTCACTGATCACCAATGTAAGGGACATTCTTCCCACTGATCACCAATGTAAGGAACATTCTTCCCACTGATCACCAATGTAAGGGGCATTCTTCCCACTGACCACCAATGTAAGGGGCATTCTTCCCACTGATCACCAATGTAGGGAGCATTCTTCTCACTGATCACCAATGTAAGGGGCATTCTTCCCACTGATCACCAATGTAGGGAGCATTCTTCTCACTGATCACCAATGTAAGGAACATTCTTCCCACTGATCACCAATGTAAGGGGCATTCTTCCCACTGACCACCAATGTAAGGGGCATTCTTCCCACTGATCACCAATGTAAGGGGCATTCTTCTCACTGATCACCAATGTAAGGGACATTCTTCCCACTGATCACCAATGTAAGGGGCATTCTTCTCACTGATCACCAATGTAAGGGACATTCTTCCCACTGATCACCAATGTAAGGGGCATTCTTCTCACTGATCACCAATGTAAGGAACATTCTTCCCACTGACCACCAATGTAAGGGGCATTCTTCCCACTGACCACCAATGTAAGGGGCATTCTTCCCACTGATCACCAATGTAGGGAGCATTCTTCTCACTGATCACCAATGTAAGGGGCATTCTTCCCACTGATCACCAATGTAGGGAGCATTCTTCTCACTGATCACCAATGTAAGGAACATTCTTCCCACTGATCACCAATGTAAGGGGCATTCTTCCCACTGACCACCAATGTAAGGGGCATTCTTCCCACTGACCACCAATGTAAGGGGCATTCTTCCCACTGATCACCAATGTAAGGGGCATTCTTCCCACTGATCACCAATGTAAGGGGCATTCTTCCCACTGACCACCAATGTAAGGGGCATTCTTCCCACTGACCACCAATGTAAGGGGCATTCTTCCCACTGATCACCAATGTAAGGGGCATTCTTCCCACTGATCACCAATGTAAGGGACATTCTTCCCACTGATCACCAATGTAAGGGACATTCTTCCCACTGATCACCAATGTAAGGGACATTCTTCCCACTGATCACCAATGTAAGGAATATTCTTCCCACTGATCACCAATGTAAGGAGCATTCTTCCCACTGATCACCAATGTAAGGAACATTCTTCCCACTGATCACCAATGTAAGGAACATTCTTCCCACTGATCACCAATGTAAGGAGCATTCTTCCCACTGATCACCAATGTAAGGAATATTCTTCCCACTGATCACCAATGTAAGGAGCATTCTTCCCACTGATTACCAATGTAAGGGGCATTCTTCCCACTGATCACCAATGTAAGGAGCATTCTTCTCACTGATCACCAATGTAAGGAGTATTCTTCCCACTGATCACCAATGTAAGGAATATTCTTCCCACTGATCACCAATGTAAGGAGCATTCTTCCCACTGATTACCAATGTAAGGAGCATTCTTCCCACTGATCACCAATGTAAGGAACATTCTTCCCACTGATCACCAATGTAAGGAACATTCTTCCCACTGATCACCAATGTAAGGAGCATTCTTCCCACTGATCACCAATGTAAGGAGCATTCTTCCCACTGACCACCAATGTAAGGGGCATTCTTCCCACTGACCACCAATGTAAGGAACATTCTTCCCACTGACCACCAATGTAAGGAACATTCTTCCCACTGATCACCAATGTAAGGAACATTCTTCCCCCTGACCACCAATGTAAGGGGCATTCTTCCCACTGACCACCAATGTAAGGGGCATTCTTCCCACTGATCACCAATGTAAGGAACATTCTTCCCACTGATCACCAATGTAAGGAACATTCTTCCCACTGATCACCAATGTAAGGAACATTCTTCCCACTGATCACCAATGTAAGGAACATTCTTCCCACTGATCACCAATGTAAGGAGCATTCTTCCCACTGATCACCAATGTAAGGAGCATTCTTCCCACTGATCACCAATGTAAGGAGCATTCTTCCCACTGATCACCAATGTAAGGAGCATTCTTCCCACTGACCACCAATGTAAGGAATATTCTTCCCACTGATCACCAATGTAAGGAGCATTCTTCCCACTGATCACCAATGTAAGGAATATTCTTCCCACTGATCACCAATGTAAGGAGCATTCTTCCCACTGATCACCAATGTAAGGAACATTCTTCCCACTGATCACCAATGTAAGGAACATTCTTCCCACTGATCACCAATGTAAGGAGCATTCTTCCCACTGATCACCAATGTAAGGAATATTCTTCCCACTGATCACCAATGTAAGGAGCATTCTTCCCACTGATTACCAATGTAAGGGGCATTCTTCCCACTGATCACCAATGTAAGGAGCATTCTTCTCACTGATCACCAATGTAAGGAGTATTCTTCCCACTGATCACCAATGTAAGGAATATTCTTCCCACTGATCACCAATGTAAGGAGCATTCTTCCCACTGATTACCAATGTAAGGAGCATTCTTCCCACTGATCACCAATGTAAGGAACATTCTTCCCACTGATCACCAATGTAAGGAACATTCTTCCCACTGATCACCAATGTAAGGAGCATTCTTCCCACTGATCACCAATGTAAGGGGCATTCTTCCCACTGATCACCAATGTAAGGAGCATTCTTCCCACTGATCACCAATGTAAGGAACATTCTTCCCACTGATCACCAATGTAAGGAGCATTCTTCCCACTGATCACCAATGTAAGGAACATTCTTCCCACTGATCACCAATGTAAGGAACATTCTTCCCACTGATCACCAATGTAAGGAGCATTCTTCCCACTGATCACCAATGTAAGGGGCATTCTTCCCACTGACCACCAATGTAAGGGGCATTCTTCCCACTGACCACCAATGTAAGGGGCATTCTTCCCACTGATCACCAATGTAAGGGGCATTCTTCCCACTGATCACCAATGTAAGGGGCATTCTTCCCACTGATCACCAATGTAAGGGACATTCTTCCCACTGATCACCAATGTAAGGGACATTCTTCCCACTGATCACCAATGTAAGGGGCATTCTTCCCACTGATCACCAATGTAAGGAACATTCTTCCGCCTGACCACCAATGTAAGGAGCATTCTTCCCACTGACCACCAATGTAAGGGGCATTCTTCCCACTGACCACCAATGTAAGGAACATTCTTCCCCCTGACCACCAATGTAAGGGGCATTCTTCCCACTGACCACCAATGTAAGGAGCATTCTTCCCACTGATCACCAATGTAAGGAACATTCTTCCCACTGATCACCAATGTAAGGAACATTCTTCCCACTGATCACCAATGTAAGGAACATTCTTCCCACTGATCACCAATGTAAGGAACATTCTTCCCACTGATTACCAATGTAAGGAACATTCTTCTCACTGATCACCAATGTAAGGAACATTCTTCCCACTGATCACCATTGAAAGATTAGTTAAAAAGATTTGTTTTCACCACTATTATCCCTTTATACTGGCTGTTGAAATTTACAAATGCAGCAATTTAGAAACGGAGATAAAAAGTGCATTTTATATACAACTGTATAAATTAGACCAAAATGAGCGACAAATGAGGGGGGGGGAAGAGGGATAGAGGGACTTTGTTCCAAATCAGGGACAGTCCCTCGAAATCAGGGACAATTGGAAAGTATGCCTTTGCACACTGGTACTGACTAGTATTCCAGCGTTCCTCTTCTCCCTCATGTAGTGAATGTGTACCCAGTGGTGGTGGAGAGGGGCAGGGGAAGAGCAAACAAGGATGCTGTGCAGGTGCGGGAGGTGCTCCTTATCAACCAATGGCGTCATCGGTTGTTGGGACGTCCATGGCTGGCCTGCACGGTACCCAAGGTTATGGACACAGGTCTTTACACACACATGAACTTACTCATCCATGTCTTTATGGACCTTGCTTTGTGCACTGGTCCAAATCATTTGGTGGAGGGGGGGGGGGGGGAGATTATGCTGTGGGGTTGTTTTTCAGGGGTTGGGTTGGCCTCTTAGTTCCAGTAAAGGGAACTCTTAAGGCGTCAGCATATCAAGACATTTTGGACAGATTCATGCTCCCAACTTTGTGGGGACAGTTTGGGGATGGCCCCTTCCTGTTCCAACATGACCACGCGCACCAGAGCACAAAGCAAGGTCCGTGAAGACATGGATGAGCGAGTTTGGGGTGAAGGAACTTGACTGGCCTGCACAGAGTCCTGACCTCAACCCGATAGACCACCTTTGGGATGAATTAGAGCGGAGACTGCGAGCCAGGCCTTCTCATCCATATCAGCGCCTGACCTCACAAATGCGCTTCTGGAAGAATGGCCAAACATTCCCATAGACACTCCTAAACCTTGTGGACAGCATTCCCAGAAGAGTTGAAGCTGTTGTAGCTGCAAAGGGTGGGCCGACTCAATATTGAACCCTACAGACTAAGGCCTCATACACACGATCGGACTTCCATCTGACTTTTCCGTGGATTTTTGTCCGAAGGGCGTCGGCCGTAATCATGTTCTGCATACACACGGCAGCACTTTTTCAGCCAACTTTCACCAAATCAGGTGTTTTTTCTGCTCTTTACCGCCACCCTGTGGGCAACTTCTGCTATTGTTGTCTGATCTTTAGCATTGGTTCTGAGCATGTACCGTATGTACTTTGGACTTTAGTCCGATGGACTTGTGTACACACGATCGGATTAGCCGACGTAGGACATTTGTTGCCGGAAAGTTTGTCTGTTCTCACAGCGAACATTTGTCCGATGAAAAAGCGAAAAAGTTTGTCCGATGGAGCTTACACACGGTCGGATTATCCGCTAAAAAACAGGTCTATCGGAAATTTGTTGCCAAAAAGTCAGATCGTGTGTATGGGCCTTAAGACTGGGATACCATTAAAGTTCATGGGCGTGTAAGGGCAGGCGTCCCAATACTTTTGGTAATATAGTGCATGTCTTTTACATCTGCCTGGAGTCTATATGACTTTTCTTCTTGATGACAGACAGGCTCCTATAACAAATGTCTCCCAGAAGCCTGACAAATGGATCCATTCCCCAGGTGGGATGAAGATATCAGTGAAAGTAGCTGAAATCCAACTATCCTCCAGGCTCTTATGTAATTAATTATCCCAATTACAACATTCTAATATCAAACCCCCAAGTAGCTAGCATTAGGCCTCTAGTGCTAATGTACTGTGGTTTTACTAGCGCTAATGACCGAACCCAGATGTTGTGTGGAACCGAACATTACGTATTAGCCCCCAAGCGCTGGGTGGTCATCATGGTTTACCATAAGAGGTACCACGTGGTACTATCTATAGTCAACTGTGGTCAGATAACCCCCCAGTGAGATCTCTGTAAAGATCTTACAGCATTAATAATGCATAAACTGTTCGCACAGACCAATCTGCTAATTAGATTGGGTTGTTCTAATTTTTTCCTGTTCTGGCACTAATCTGCAATCTGCAAATGTGGACCTGTTCTCACATACATAGGTGGCAGACATCTGTTCAGTTATCTGCTCTAAAAAAACACTTTTTGAGGTGGTGTGATAACATTTGTTAGTAGTTGTCTATCCAAGGCTTTTTTTCTGCGAGAACGTGGGGGGACCTCCACCACTGGATGTATGTAATAGCAAGGGGTGTGGGGTGTGCTGGAGGGTCGATTGATGCTGGCTTCTGCGGGATCTATTGTCACTGGGGGGTAGGGATCTGTTTTTGTTTGAGGGTCTAATGTTGCTTGTGAGGAATGTATTGTTGCTGGGGGGGTCTTATGTTGCTGGTAGGGATCTACTGTTGAGGGAGAGGTCTATTGTTGCTGGCTGCTGGAGGGTCTATTGATGCTTGCTGCTGAAATATCTGTTGTTGCTGCTGGGGGGTCGAATGTTGCTGGGGTGGATCTTTTGTTACTGGGTGTGGTATTTTGTTGTGGAAGGTCCACTTTTGCTGTGTGGGGGGTTCATTTTTGCTGGGGTGGGGTCTATTGTTGTGGGGGGGGTGTATTGTTGCTGCAGGGGGGGTCTACAGTTGATGGGATGGAATCCATTGTTGCTGGGGGGAGTCTATTGTTGTGTGGAAGATCTATTGTTGCTGGGAGGGGTCTATTGTTGCTGGATGCAGGAGATCTATTTTACTGCTTTTTTGGGTATCATTAACAAATTCCATGCAAGTTATTTAGCACCACAAAATGATACTTGGTTCTGTATTCTCTAAAAGGGATGTTACTGGGAGGTGGGTAGGGGGTGGGACAAGGAACGAAGCTCAGAGGTTGGTAGGGGAGGAGACAAGGGGTGTCTCAGAAGAGGGGAGTTCCTGCACCCAGGGGCGTTGCTAGGTCTACAAAAGATCCGAGGCTAGAGCCCATAGCAGTGAAGTAAAGAAAGTCATACGGTTTGCGGACACACACGTGTATGTATATTTCCTCTGTCCCCTGCACCCCACTGTAGTGTCCTCTGTCCCCTGCACCCCACTGTAGTGTCCTCTGTCCCCTGCACCCCACTGTAGTGTCCTCTGTCCCCTGCACCCCACTGTAGTGTCCTCTGTCCCCTGCACCCCACTGTAGTGTCCTCTGTCCCCTGCACCCCACTGTAGTGTCCTCTGTCCCCTGCACCCCACTGTAGTGTCCTCTGTCCCCTGCACCCCACTGTAGTGTCCTCTGTCCCCTGCACCCCACTACACAAACACACACTGTAGGTAGAACTCTCCTACCTTACACAGGTGTACAGCAAGCAGAGCATCTGAGATCGGCATCACAGGGCTGGATGGGGGCGGGAACTACTGAAGTTAACTTTTCACATTGACAGGCTGGTGATTGGTTTCCGTCCCCATCCAGCCCTGTGATACCGGCCGCTTGCCGCTGTCCAATGAAGAGGACAGCGGAGAAAATGTCCGCAGGCCGATTGACCACATTCAGTGGTGGTGGGCCGGGTGCTGACCCCTGCCCTAGAGACTCGGGGCTATGGGCCCCAGATTCGGGACTATAGCCTCAATAGCCACCCCCTAGTGATGCCTCTGCCTGCACCTATTCTATGAGAAAAAAAGCCCTGTGTCTATCCATCCATGTGCAAATAACCTGTACAAGTGTCTGACTTAAAGCAGAGCTCCACCCTAAAGTGGAACTTCCGCTCATCGGAACCCTCCCCCCCTCCGGTGTCACATTTGGCGCCTTTCAGGGGGGAGGGGGGTGCAGATACCTGTCTAAGACAGGTATTTGCACTCACTTCCGGGAGTCCTCTCTGCGGGTATTCTGAGGGTAGTGTGTCACTTCCCGCAGAACGCCCGTTGTGTTCCGGGAAACACGCGGCTCCCAGAACACAACAGTGACCAGTGAGGACAGCGCTGCGCGACTCGCGCATGCGCCGTAGGGAACCGGGCAGTGAAGCCGGAACGCTTTACTTCCTGATTCCCTCACCGAGGATGGTGGTGGGGGCAGCAGATAGACGAGCGATTGCTCGTCTTCTGCTGCAGACGTCGCTGGACTCCAGGACAGGTAAGTGTCCATATATTAAAAGTCAGCAGCTGCAGTATTTGTAGCTGCTGGTTTTTAATATTTTTTTAACGGCGGAGCTCCGCTTTAAAATGTTTGTTCACCTAAAAAAAAAAAAAAAAAAAAAAAAGGAGCTCCGGTTCCCTTATGGCAGGTTAAACAGCACAGTGCTTGTGCTGTCTTATCTGCCCCTCTGTAAGCTGTAAAAAAAAAAAACTGTCTGATCCTGCCAGTTCCTGTGTCCCCCTCTGTGTGCTGACCACAATAATCATGGCTGCTGAGCCCTGACTACAGTGGTCAGTTTACATGCCTCCGTCATCCGCAGCCCCGCCTGTCAGCACCTGTGCGTGTGTCTGTGTCTCCACCCCTCCCTCCTGCCGCTATTAGTAGAAAAAAAAAGTTTACAAATGGTCACTGCTAGCCCCTCTGTTTTATCAAGGCATAACACACAGTGTAAGTGTTTTTTTAAAATGAAGCCTGTAAATAGCTTTTTTTTCCAGATATATTTAGGCCGATCGCGTGACTCCCGGCCGCTCTCCTACTCCGATCTAGGGCTTGGGGGGGGGGGCTAAGCGGCCAGCACGGCAGTCACGTGAGCTCCGGCTGATGTCAGAGGGAGATCTCGGCCCCTCTCGCTGTAGCCCTGAATCGGAGTAGGAGAGTGTCCGGGAGTCACATGGTAAGCGTGCTGAGAAATCTTTTGTTTGTTTGTGATGTGCATTACCCTTCCATGTGCACCTTGCTGCAAAGGCCAGTAATAGGTTGGGGTGGTGGTTGCCATTTTTTTGTACAGTTGACTGAACTGGGTGCAGGGAAGCACTGGATGCCTTCGCTGCCATTGTGCTATTGCTGGGCATCACGTGCGTCCCTGTGCCTTTAAGGAGGGGTGGGCTCCCTCCGGGCACACCTGCCCTTAACCTATCCATTGATATATGTGCTCCGACTATGAAGGCTCTGGAAATGTTTGAGTTAGGGCCACAGTATATATACACAGGAGGTTCCTGCATGTGAGCACTGCGGCTTAGTCATTTTGCAAATGTGTGTAACAAAACCCTCTGTTCTTATCTGTTTTTAATGCAAACTGTTAAGCCCCGTACACACGGTCGGACTTTTGCCCAACAAACTTGGTTTTAAGCAAGTTGGACCAACAATCCGACCGTGTGTACGCTCCATCGGACAAACTTTTTTCGTTTGGTTTTGGATTTCATCGGACAAAAGTTGGGTCTGCAAACGGACAAACTTTTGCCCAACAAAAGTCCGATGGAGCAAAGTCCGACCGTGTGTACAGATAACCATCGGACTTTAGTCCGATGGACAAAACAACTAATGTTAAAATCAACCAACAATAGCAGAAGTTGACCAAAGGGTGGCGGTAAAGAGCAGAAAAAACACGTGATGTTGTAAGAAGTTTTAAGAAAGTTTGCAGAAAAGTCCAAGCGTGTGTATGCTACGGGTGTTCCCAACCAACACCGTTCGGACAAAAATCCACGGAAAAGTCCGATGGAAGTCCGACCGTGTGTACGAGGCTTTAGACAGGGCCAATTAGTTTTTTCCGGCTGGCAAGTGTGCTGGGAAATCTTTTGTTTGTTTGAGAAGAAGAATTTGAGCCACGTGGAAAGACACACACAGATGTTACATATTATCTCCGATGTTGTGGCATGCTGCTGCCATGTCCCCTGCTGCGTCCTCCATGGTAGCCTCATGCATAATGCAGACTGATTATTTCCTGACCTCATCCCAAAACCCTCCAGGAACTGTCAGTCTGGTTTCCTCATCTCTGGCTGTATTCCAGTTTATGCCATGATATTTGTAACAATGCAGAAAAAGTGCTAGAAGGACCGAACTACAATTTATTGTTAGACTAGGTATACATAACAACAGGAAATGTTACAAATGTGTCTTCCTGTACCTTTATTGTCTTCTTCATCCCTTCTGTTGAATGACCTTAATTTTAACCCGAAGTTTACCTTAAAGCGGAGGTTCACCGGAATTTATTTATTTTTTTTTTAAAAGCCAGCAGCTACAAATACTGCAGCTGCTGACTTTAAAAAAAACGACACTTACCTGTCCAGGTCGCCCACCGAAGCCGAGCTACCGCTCGGCTCTCGGCTTCCCCCGCCGCCATCCTCGGTGAGGGAATCGGGAAGTGAAGCGCTGCGGCTTCACTGCCCAGTTCCCTACGGCGAATGCGCGAGTCGCGCTGCACCGTCCTCACTGGTTCCCGTTGTGTTCTGTAAGCCGAGTGTTTCCCAGAACACAACGGGGGGGGGGGGGGGGAGGGGGGTGACGCGAAGGGGCGGGACTCTGCTCCCGGAAGTGGTGCAAATACCTGTTTTATACAGGTATCTGCACCCCCTCCCCCTTGAAAGGTGCCAAATGTGACACCGGAGGGTTCCGAAAAGCGGAGGTTCACTTTTGGGTGAACCTCCGCTTTAAATCCAACCTCTTTTACACCTCTCCTGCTCCTATCCTAGTGTAGCGGGGGTCTAAATCTAGGGGGAGCACCTGGGTGGTAGTATGATCCAGGATGTACCAATCATGAGAGGGGTTAGACCATTTAAGTCGTGGAGGACTTTAGTAGTGTGCTATTCTCCTTGACCTGTGGGTGGCGATGTTGTCCCAAGTCGAGGTAGAACCACTGCCGCAGTGCTGCACCCTTTTTGTCCTGCTCTGGC
This sequence comes from Rana muscosa, assembly GCA_029206835.1. Lineage (NCBI taxonomy): Eukaryota > Metazoa > Chordata > Amphibia > Anura > Ranidae > Rana > Rana muscosa. Next base: position 197,429,604 of record CM055126.1, on the reverse strand, counting down.
AGTGGTACAGCGGGGCAGGGAACCTGCTGTGGCTGCTGGGGGAGGAGATAAAAGGGGGTAGATGCCCTCGCCACGAGGTCTTCTTGCTATCCCGCGCCCAGGCACCCTTGGCCTGGGTGCTGGCGGTCCGGTGTTCCGGCCCAGGTGCCCCTGGCCTGGTCGGAGCAGTGTTGGCGTCCATCTCAGGCACCTTAAGCCTGGGGTGAGGTACTACACCGGAGGCCTGGGGCCAAGTTACTTTGACTGGGCTCCGCAAGGGTGGATGAGTCCGAGGGACCCTGAGGTGGATGGGGCCCGTGTCTGAGGCGAGGAGGCCGGAGAGGTTACCCTTCTGAAGAGCACGGAGCAGCATCAACCCGGTGACAGAGGGGCCTCTGGTAACTCCCTTGGAGGGACATCCTCCCCCTGAAAGGGGCCGCAACGCAGCGAAGGTACTCCAGTTCATGTTCTCTAGAGTCGCTGGTAGAGACTCCAAAGACTCAAGTTCTCTCTCAAGCTGATGGCTGTAGCAACCGCTGATGAAACCACAGTGGTTTAGTTTGATTGTTAGGACTGTGCCTCAACCTGCTCACCCCACCGTATTGAACTGTTTTATGGGTCCCAACCAGTCGGCTGGCAAAGGACTGTTTATTCGTGTGTTATAATAAACAAGAGTTGGACCCTTATCGGTGTGTGGTACTCTGGTTAATGGGAGCGAAGGGAAGTGTCAGCACAGCAGACTTGGCTCTTAAAGAAACACACAGGCCCGAGGAGAACAACAGGTACTGGCCTTCAGCTCAGCCGCTGCAATGGGGAGGACATAGGCCGTAGCGCATCTCACTCTCGCATACAAGATACCCCTAGATAAGAGCTATCGGATAACCGATTCACAAGAGAAGGGAGTGAGGCCGCTACACTATAAATCAGGCCGCATCGGCAGTATGGTTGCCCTTAAAGGGCCAGTTGTATCTAGAATGTTCTACGTACAGAGTGCAGGGTTCAGGATTATTGTCAGTACAGAGTGCAGGGTTCAGGGTTATGCTACGTACAGAGTTCAGGATTATGCTGCGTACAGAGTGCAGGGTTCAGGATTATGGTCAGTACCGAGTGCAGGGTTCAGGATTATGCTCAATACAGAGTGGAAGATTTAGGGATGCACTATGTACAGAGTGCAGGGTTCAGGGGTGCACTATGCCTAGTGTGCTGCAACACCCCCCTCCCCCCCACCTGACCCAGCTCTAGTAACTCCCTATATAGCCTGCTCTAATACCACTTTGTGTAGGTGGCTCTCTCTACTACCCATGTATTTGGTTTGTTATACCTCTCTGTGTAGGCGGGTCTGCCTCGCCTTGGAGGGAGATCCTTTTGCCTCTCACATTCAGGAGAGCGGTCCCCGCTGCGAGGAATCGGTTAGATCTGGAAGCCGCTGAAAGCAAAGCTATCCCTTTTAAACACAGAGGGCTTCTGTGTTTAGAAGTGACATCGGAAGCAGGAGCAGAGGGTGAGAGCTGGAATGGGCAGGATAGAGTTCTGCCATGTTCCGACTGCAAAACTGGGTGGGAGGGCCACACAAGGCCTGGATTCGGCCCGCTGGCCTTGTGTTTGACATATGTGCTATAAATCTTATGTAGCGGGTATTTGAATTTAGGGGAAGCATCTGGGTGGTAGTGTAACCCAGATGCACTAAGTGCTAGGAGATCCGGGACCTTTTTCTGGCTCTTGGAGGACTCTGGTGGTGTGAGGTTCCCTGTGGTCCACAGGTGGCGCTTTTGCCCTGGGCCGGAGCTGAACTCACACCGCAAGACTGTACCTTTTTGTCCTCCCCTGGAGCTGGTACAGCGGGGCAAGGAACCTGCTGTGGCGCAAAGGGAGAGGGGGTAAAAGGGGCGGACGCCCTTACCGCAGGGTTCAGAGTTGGGAGTGGGAGTCGGAGGACTTGGCCGCACCCAGGCACCTTCAGCTTGGGTGCTGGCATTCCAGTGTTCCAGGCCTAGGTACCCTTGACCTAGCCGGAGCGGAGATGGAGTCCATCTCAGGCACCTTTAGCCTGGGGTGAGGTACTATGGCGGATGCTGGAGCTCAGTACCTTCGACTGAGTTCCGCGAGGGTGGAGGAATCCGAGGGGGCCCTAACTCCTTGGGCGCCCGTGTCTGAGTTCGTAAGATCTGGTGTGCGGAACTTCTCTGAAGAGTCCGGCGCAGCATCGCTGGTGACAGAGAGGCCTCCGGTTTCTCCCTTGGACGGATTTGCTTCCCCTGACAGGGGCTGTGCTAGCGAAGGTAATTCACGTTCTACTTCACATAGTCAGTGGCAGTGACTATTTACCACTGGTGATACCACAGTGGTTAGCAACAGAAGGGAAAGGATTGTGCCTCGATCTATCCCCCATTATTACTCAGTAGAAGAAACGGTTTGTTGTTTGGCAAGAAGAATAAAACTGAGTTGTACCTATTCACTGTGTGGAACTCTGGTTACTAAAAGCAAAGGAGTCAGGGACGAAGGACTGGACTTGACTCTAGGACACCTACACAAGACCCAATCTTCTGGCCTTCACCTCTTAGCTATGGGCCGTGGTGTATCTCATCTCTCTCTCCCAGGTACCCCTAGACAACAGCCATATAACCGATAAAACTAGAGAGGGGTGAGGCCGCTACACTTATAAGCCTCTTTCACGTGAGGATGTTGGTGAAGTAAATCCAGGTGGTTGATGTGCATTTTTAAAACACCTCAGCCAGCTGTAAACATCTGACAATGGCCGCTGGACGGCCACATCCAAATTTTTCCAGCTGCAGCACAGCAAAAAAAAAAAAAAAAAAAACATTGAGTTCAGAAAACAGTTCTGCCTGCCAATGCACCCCATACAAATGCATGGGGCTATGCCACACCGGTGTCCAATGGACACCGTTTCAGCACAGTGAAGAGGGACCCCCTATTCTGTGGCTCCCTTCTACAGTGGCACATTAAAACTTGCATTTAAAGTTGGGAGGTATGGCGGGTATCTGGAAGGTGGTGGGAGATGAGGGGGCATGAGTTCTAATGGCAGAGGTTCTAACTCTTTTCTACTCAATCAAAAACTCAAAATAAAAAGCTTTGTATACCGTACAGAGAAAACGTTGACTAGTAGCCAATTCTTGACCTCAAACTAAATAAAAGGCTTAGAGCTGTTGTGTAATCAATGACACAGCAGGAAACACAATAGCCGAGCAAAATGTGTCTTGTGGTCAGTCTGCGGTATTCAGTGTGAGGTTTTTCACTCTACCATCATTGTCAAACCTTAAAAATCTTGTGAAGCTCATTTTAATAAGGCAATTAAAGTATGATATACAACGTGCTGTATACCACAACCACCAATTAGAGTTGAGTCTAAAGCTGTCAGATCAGAAAAGCCTGAATTCTGATTGATTTGTGGGTGGGTGCACCGTGGTGCGGCGGCAGTAACACACTCAGTCCATATGCAGTTGAAAAATTTGTATTGAAGTCAAAGCAGAAGAGTGTAGCACCCTCTAGTGTAGAGTGCTAGGTAATGTAGATAGGTTTTACAGTAGTGTAGGCAAATTTGGGCTTGGCTGACAGCCAAGCCTGTGTTTTGAATCTGGGTCAGGGTGAGAGACTCAGGGAGGCTGGATGACTCGAATTTCCGAAAAAAAGCAAAAAAAAAATAAAACAAGAAAAAACAAATTTTTCGAATTTCCAGAGTTTCCGAATTTCCAAAAAAAAGGAATGAAACGAAAACAAATTTTTCGGTAGTGCACATGTCTAGTGGGCATCCCATAGTACCCCGATTCTCATTCAAGTTATTAACCCCTAAATAAAAAAAAATAAAAAATGCTGCATGGATGGTTTCCTGTCTCGGTGAGCCTATGTAAAATTTGGTGTGTCTGGCTGTGCAGGGTGTGTAGCGGAGGAGAGGGTAGCCCTATATGCAGATGATATGCTGCTAGTCTTAAGAGACGCGGGCCCATCATTAAATGGGGCTTTGGCGTTATTAAACATTTTTTCATTTCATACAGGACTTAAGGTAAACTGGGGTAAATCACTGCTATTTGCTATAGATCAAGGAGCACAAGATTCAGCGACCCCAAATCTCCCATTAAAATGGGTAACAGAATTTAAATATCTAGGTATAGTTGTATCACGAGAGGTTGAAAAATGTAAAAGTTTGAATTTAAATCCAGTACTACAGGAAAATAGAAAAAAATTAAGGATGTGGGAAAAATTACCTTTATCTCTACTGGGACATATACATTTGATAAAGATGAAGATACTCCCTCAGTTGTTATATCTGTTTAGAAACTCACCACAATGGTTACCAAAAAGTTTCTTTACACAGATACATGGTGAATTATCCTCATTTATATGGCAAAATAAACTGCCTAGAATAAAATTAAGTACACTCATGCGCCCGGTACCGCAAGGAGGGTTGGCCTTCCCAGATCTCTATATATATATATATATATATATATATATATATATATATATATATATATATATATATATATATATATATACACACATACACACACTATCTAGCAGCACAGCTAGTGACAGTAGGAAGGTGGCTGAATCCGGATGGACACGATCCTGCCACAGTGGTAGAGGCTGCAGTGGTCCAGTCTCTGGAGACACTGCAGGCACTACCATGCCGCGGGATAAAAAGTAGTCGAGATTTAACCCCATCAATGATAACAACAGTAAAAGCATGGAAGGCTGGTACGATAAGAGAGTAATTTAAAAACAGATCTATCTCCAAATATTCCATTGTGGAGAAACCCACATCTTGGACATTTAGCTTCTATCCCAGATCCTAGAGTATGGACAAAATATAAAATTAAAAAAATATCACAAATAATATACGAGGGGAAAATATCCACATTTGCAGATATGAGAAAAAATTGGAACATCCCTGAGAGTCACCTATTTAGATATGTTCAGCTAACATATGCATTGTCAGCCCAGTTCCCACAGGGTATCCCCCAGTTAACAGAAACGGGTTTAGAAAAGATGATGGAAAAAAAAGAAAGGGGAATGATCTCAAATCTATATAAACATTTACTAAAGATAGAAGAATCAGATATGAATAAATTGAGAGACTGCTGGATAAGAGATATCCCAGGAATAACAGCAGAAAACTGGGGGAAGGTATACAACTTCCCATTTCAAATCTTAATTTCACTTAGAGACAAATTAATTCAATTCAAAATAACACATAGAAGTTATTTTACGCCGTATATATTATTTAAAATATCACCATCCAACTCCCAAAACTGCTGGAGGTGTGCAGGCTCCCCTGGAAACTTTATCCATATTTTCTGGACTTGTCCAAGGATAATGATATTTTGGAGAGAGGTCCTGAAGATAATCGATAGAGTGACGTCAGTTCAGCTGGACCCAGAGGTGGAGATATGCCTATTGGGGCTGGTTGGGGATAATATGCTCTCGATAGAAAAGAGAACACAGCTCGGCCTCCTACTATTCTACGCAAGAAAGGCAATAGTATTGAATTGGAAGAAGGCCGAAGCTCCCCCACTAGCACAATGGAAAAACCTAATAAATAGCAATCTAACACTGTACAAAGAGACATATTGCAATAGAGGAAAGGAAGAGAAATATGGGAAAATCTGGGCAAACTGGATAGAAAATCCTATGACAGCTGCTGGGGAGAGGGGTGCGGAATTGGGATAGAATTACACCAATGGAGGAAAGGGTTAAGAAATACACTAACCTATTTTTGTGAATGTAAGGATCGATGGGATAAATGTTTTTTCTTGTTTATGAATAATTGAATTGCTAGAGGTGGAATGTATGATGAAGGATACATAATCTAATTTAAGACAATAGGATGTATTATATGTAAAAATGTACGATGTAACATGTGAAGAAAGAAAGTAAAATTTAATAAAGAGATTTATAAAAAAAAAAAAGTTATTAACCCCTAAATAAAAAATAAAATGCTGCATGGACGGTTTCCTGTCTCGGTGAGCCTATGTAAAATTTGGTGTGTCTGGCTGTGCAGAGTGTGTAGCGCATCCCTATTCACCTATGGGGGGATGCACTACAAGAGTTCACAACAAGCCCGGAGGAAGGAGGCCCAACCAGGAAACACTCACTGATGAAAACCATGTGTAGTGGAGCAGGTCTCAGCAGAGCTTAAAGCGTCTGTCTGGAAGGGCGGAATGCGGCCTGGCTGGTCCGAGCCCAAGTGGGGAGGTTTCCAGGAGAATCCCTACATTTTCGCTCCTCGTCTGGAACCTTTCCCTTCTGCTAATTCTGTCCCTGACAGATCATGACCTGTCCCTACACTACCCACATGCTAGACTGCGTGCCAAACCAATGAGCCAGGACTTAAATAGACTCTGCCACACCTAAGGTGGCTGCCAGAGTCACATGGGCTGCTGGCATTCAACATGATCGCTGCCCCAGTGACCGAAGAAATCATAGAGGAACCATGTTCCTCTTGACTTCCTCTCCCTCTTCAATGCTGCTGTAGTTAAGCACCACCTGCATGGGAGAAAACAGATTGCACCTGCCTAAAAATTGGTATCAGAAGCATACCTACAAATTATGGGACCCCATAGCAACATTTTGATGGGGCCCTCTGGCTAATGCTCTGTAGCAACTTGCAGCATCAACTCTGACAATACAGGTCATTGATATTAAAAGCTAAATTGTAATACAAACTTCCTTAAAGGGGTTGTAAAGGTACATGTTTTTTCCCCTTAATGCCATCTATGCATTAAGGTGAAAAAACATCCGAGCATTAGCGGCCCCCCAGCCCCCCCCCCCCCGTTTACTACCTGACCCCTCGAAAGTCCCACGCCGTGAACGTGCAGGCTTCTCATATGGCTTCTCGGCTCATTCATTGGTTGATTGAAAGCAGTGCAGCCATTGGCTCGCGCTGCTGTCAATCATATCCAATGACGCAGCGCGCCGGGGGCGGGGCCGAGTGATACAGTGAGCGGCTATAGCCGCTGGCTGTATCACAGGAGCGTGCCCGCAAGGACTTTCCACCATGCAAGCTCGCATGAAGGAGGAAAGTTCTTGCGGGGGGGAGCCGAGACAGCCGCCGAGGGACCCCAAAAGACCAGGTTCGGGCCACTCTGCGCAAAACGAGCTGCACAGTGGAGGTGATGCCGCGTACACACGATCATTATTCACGGCGGTTAATAAACCGCCGTGAATAATGTCATTAAAAACGAGGGAACGGCTTGTTCCCAACACACGGTCGTTTTTCACGTCGTTTTTTCTCTTGTCAAGAAAAACGACCATCTGTGGGCTCCGCGGCAGTGTTTCCCTATGGGAAACACTGCCGCGGAAAACATGTCGAAAAAAACGACGAGAAAAATTAGAACATGTTCTAATTTTTCTCGTCGTTTTTAATGCCGTTTTTCTCGTCGAAAAAATTGACAGAAAGCCCACAGACTATCGTTTTCCTCGTCGAATGGGAAAAATGTCGTTTTTCTCGACGAGAAAAACGGCCGTGTGTACGCGGCATAAGTATAACATGTTTGTTATTTAATTTTTTTTTTTTTTTTTAATTCTCTTTAGTGTTCCTTTAAACTTTAGTTTATTTAGGGCTTGTTCACACTAGTGTTGGCCTCTGAAGAGAAATATGCATTCAGATCGCTCTTCAGAGAGCATTTTGACAGGTGGTGAGGAGACATTGTATCCCTTAAAGCAGTATTAAACCCAAAAGCAAACATTTAGTACCGTATATTGCAGCTTACCAATTCTTAGCTGTGATGGCTGCTTTAGTTTTCTTTTTTAGGTTTTCTTTTTTATTTTCACCTGGTGATCTGGCCAGTTGTTTTTCAACAGAACAAGCTGTCCTGCAGTTGTAGCAGTTAGAGAATTGAGACAAACCATTTACTACTGACAGGGGTGCTTACATTGATCAGCTTTTATTTAGTTGTATAAAACCTTTATCACAAAAGAAAAAAAAAAAAAAAAAACTGTTGCTGTGATTGCTTATAAATAGAGTTGAGCGGACACCTGGATGTTCGGGTTCGACCGAACTTCGGTAAAAAGTTAGAGTTCGGGACCGAACTTGACCCCGAACCCAAACCCCGTTGAAGTCAATGGGGACCCGAACTTCTGAGGACTATTAGCGCTTGTTTCCCGTGCTTAGAACTGTCCCTGCAGAAAGTGTCATTTCTGAAGGAAAAAAAGTCATTTAAAACTCACTCGCGGCTATTAATGAATTGTCGGCTCCCGGCAATACATAGAAAAGTCATTGATAAAAAAAAAAAAAAAAAAAAAAGTGTGGGGGTTCCCCCAAATTCAATTACCAGGCCCTTCAGGTCTGGTATGGATATTAAGGGGAACCCTGCCGCAAATTTAAAAAAAAAAAAAAAAAAAAAAAAAAAGCGTGCGGTTCCCCCAAATATCCATACCAGGCCCTTCAGGTCTGGTATGGATTTTAAGGGGAACTCCACCCCAAATAAAATAAAAAAATGGTGTGGAGTCCCCCCAAAAATCGAGACCAGACCCTTTATCCAAGCACGCAACCTGGCAGGCCGCAGGAAAAGAGGGGGGACGAGAGAGAGCCCCCCCTCCTGAACCGTACCAGGCCACATGCCCTCAACATGGGGAGGATGTCCCCATGTTGATGGGGACAAGGGCCTCATCCCCACAACCCTTGCCCGGTGGTTGTGGGGGTCTGCGGGCGGGCGGCTTATCAGAATCTGGAAGACCCCTTTAACAAAGGGGACCCCCAGATCCCGGCCCCCCCCCCTACGTGAATTGGTAATGGGGTAAATTGTACCCCTACCATTTCACAAAGAAAGTGTAAAAAATAGTAAAAAAAATACAGACACCATTGGGAAAGTCCTTTTTTTTTTTTTTTTTTTTTTTTTAAAATAAAACACATTCCAGCGATGAAGTCCAGTGTCCCGCGGCGATCCCGATCTCCAGCGCTGTCCGTCATTGGCTGAGCCTGAGCGGACCTGATGGGGAACTTCCTCGGCACTGTATTAAATGAATAGACCCGCCCCTTCTAAAGTTCCCCATCAGGTCCGCTCAGCCAATGACGTAGTGTAAGGCTGAGGACCTGATGCGGAACATGAGAAGGGGCGGGTCTATTCATGTATTAAACTGTGGATGAAGTTCCCCATCAGGTCCGCCCCCTCATATGTCAGACCCCGCCTACGTCATTGGATGAGTGGACCTGATGTGGAACTTCCTCTGCAGTATAATACATGAATAGACCCGCCCCTTCTCACGTTCCGCATCAGGTCCTCAGCCTTACACTACGTCATTGGCTGAGCGGACCTGATGGGGAACTTTAGAAGGGGCGGGTCTATTCATTTAATACACTGCCAAGAAAGTTCCCCATCAGGTCCGCTCAGGCTCAGCCAATGACTTTTCATCTGGACAGCGCTGGACATTGGGATCGCCGCGGGACATCCTCCCCATGTTGAGGGCATGTGGCTTGGTACGGTTCAGGAGGGGGGGGGTGCTCTCTCGCCCCCCCTCTTTTCCTGCGGCCTGCCAGGTTGCGTGCTCAGATAAAGGGTCTGGTCTGGATTTTTGGGGGTACTCCACGCCATTTTTTTTTTAAATTTGGGGTGGAGTTCCCCTTAAAATCCATATCAGACCTGAAGGGCCTGGTATGGATATTTGGGGGAACCGCACGCATTTTTTTTTATATTTGTGGCAGGGTTCCCCTTAATATTCATACCAGACCTGAAGGGCCTGGTAATTGAATTTGGGGGAACCCCCACGCTTTTTGTTTATTTTTATCAATGACTTTTCTATGTATTGCCGGGAGCCGACAATTCATTATAGCCGCGAGTGAGTTTTAAATAACTTTTTTTCCTTCAGAAATGACACTTTGTGCAGGGACAGTTCTAAGCACGGGAAACAAGCACGACTTTAAATGCATATTGCCGAACACCGAACCCGAACATACAGTCAATTGTTCGGGTTCGGGACCCCAAAACCCAAAAGTTCGCTCAACCCTACTTATAAAGTGCTAGCTGAAGTTTGGCTTAGTATCTATCAGCTAGTCCACCCAACACTCCCCTCTCCCCAGACTGACAATTCTGCTGTCCATAGGTGCCCCTGTGCTCCTTCATTCAGAGTAGAGGATAACTAATGCGGCCACCACATTGAATGACTGAATGATTGATAAGCTGCAAAATATTACATCTTTTGATTTTGGGTTTAATGCTGATTTTAACCCCTTGAACCCCCCCTCAGTGTGGTGGAACCATGTGCATCAAACATGGTGGCAGGGCCCTTGCAGTGCAGCCCCTTTAAAGTGACACTAGACACACGCTGTTTAATTTACATCGTCCCTTCTATTTCTGTATATCGATGATGGCACTGTAATTATTTTGATTACAAAAAAATATCCAAGTACCTTTTTCCTAATCGATATACAACTGTTACATGACCCAGATCTTTCCCAGCCTGTCTGCAGAGAAACATAAGCTTCTAGTCCTAACATGGTGTGGGCTGATTTCGGCCAGTCACTGGTTATGTCACTCCCCTCCAGCCTGTGTCTTAGAATAGGAGGGAGGTGAAGCCTCCATTAATGTACATGTAATATTCCGCCCCCATTGTGTTTAGCTGGTTAGTGTGCATGGAGGAGGAGGGAGGGAGTGGGCTGCCATTTACCACTGTGTATATGCCCACATGTGTGACTCTATTTTATGTTTAGAAAGAAGTGAAAGTAAAGGAGCTCCCGGTATCCAGTAGGTATTAAAAGATATATTATTGAGTCTATAGTCACATGGGCTGCTCAGATGTAATAGGGAGGAAATGCTCAGCATAGAAACTCACTGAAAACTGAGCATGTGCAGAGCTGCCAACACTGCTCTGCAAAATCCCTAGCTGAATTGGGGACATGAACAGAAGGGGGAGATAGGGAGCAGCAGGATCAACCAGGTTTTTTTCAAAATACAGAAAACAAATCTCATAGTGGCTGGATGACTGAACAGCATGTAATACACCATTTATTGATAGTTTTTTATGATGTGGGTTTAGTGACACTTCAAAGCAACAGGGGGTATAATTCCTGCCGTGGCTGTGATGCTTTGCTTTGGCATGTGTACACCTTCTCTACAGCTAAAGGTGGTAGCAATGGGGGTAAATGCACAGCTCAACTGCATTGTTTTACCTACCCCCTAACCACTAGGTGAACAAGCCCTTAAACCTTTTTTGTAGAATTACAAATCACAAATCTCATCTGTTCTATAAGGGGGGAAAGAGGAGGCACAAAGGGTTCACTTCCATCTATAGCAGAAATTAAGAGGGCTAAATATACAGTAAAACCTTGGTTTGAGAGCGTTTTGGAAGACAAGCAAAATTTTTAAATAAATTTTGACTTGATATACAAGCAATGTCTTGATATAAGAGTAGCATCATGTCACAACTGAGTATAAAAGAGAAGAGAGGCGCCTCTAAGTGTAGTAATATGGTTACATTTAATGAAGGTACAACATTTAGAAACTTACATGGTTGATGATTAAAACAGGCACATCTAAGTATGCAAGCATCCGGGGTAAAGCTGTCCACATAGATTGTCCTCCGCACCGCCAATCGACGTCGTCCCTTCCACTCTGTGCTCCATGAGCGCTTCAAGCCTAGCTTTCAGATTGGGCTACTGCAGGGTAGTCTTCCTGGTCACGATTGTAGACTGATAGCGGTGAGATCCGGCGGTGCGGAGGACGATCTATGTGGACAGCTTTTCCCCCGGATGCTTGTATACTTGGATGTGCCTCCTTTAATCATCAACCATGCGAGTTGCTAAATGTTGTACCTTCATTAAATGTAACCATATTGCCACAATCAGAGGCGCATCTCTTCTCTTTTACATTCTGTAGCTCCTGCTGGATTTTGCTTCTAATCCCCTTGGGGAGGCCGCCATTTGTGAATGGACATTTTATGGTTACACAACCTCACATTGCTATAATCTTTTTATATGGACTATAAACTGAAGGACTTATGAATAAATGGTTGTGGAACGAATCATTTGAGTTTCCATTATTTCTTATGGGGAAATTTGCTTTGATATACAAGTGCTTTGGATTACAAGCATGCTTCCCGGAACAAATTATGCTTGCAATCCAAGGTTTTACTGTAATGACTTTGTACTGCACAGAGGGACGGGGGTCTAATTCTGAGGTCTAACCTCGGCCCTTCTATATTAAAAGCTTTACAGTTTTAAAGCCTCCCTCTTGGGGCCCCTCTTTCTCCAGACCCCATAGGAGCCACAAGGACTGCTATGTGTATTGTAAACCACTTATTGCTATGTGCTTTATAGAGTTTGGATGTTCTCTCAGCACTGGTGTCATGTATGGAAGTCTTGCTGTTCACTCTCATGCCGCGTACACACGGCCGTTTTTCATGACGAGAAAAATTCAATTTTTAAAAATGGTCGTGAAAAACGGTCGTGTGTATGCTCCAGAGCATTTTTCTTGATGAGAAAAATGGGCGAAAAAAATTAGAACCTGCTCTATTTTTTCTCGTCGTTTTTCACGTCGTTCTTTTTAACGTCGTGAAAAACGGTGGTGTGTATGCTTTTACGAGGGGAAAAAAATATGCGAATGCTCAGAATTAAGTATGAGACAGGAGCGCTCATTCTAGTAAAACTAGCGTTCGTAATGGAGATAGCACATTCGTCACGCTGTAATGGACTGAAAAGCACGAAGACTGAAAAGCGTGAATCGTCTCTCACCAAACTTTATTAACACGAGGATCAGCAAAAGCGTCCCAAAGGGTGGCGCCATTCAAATGGAACTCCCCCTTTATAGCGCCGTCGTACGTCACCGCCCTTTGCTTGAGCGTTTTTTTTCATGAACGTGTGTATGCAAGGCAGGCTTGAGAGGAAACACGAAAAATCACATCGAGAAAAACATCGTTTTTTTCCATGACATGAATAACAGTCGTGTGTACGCGGCATTACTCCTGTTTGTTTGGTTTCCAAAAACAGGCAGAGAAGAGATGATGGAGAAGGCAGCTGTGCCGACTTAATAAAAGGGAATGGACAGGAAAACTACTTCTACCCAGAAGAAGAGCGGGGGGATTCCTATCATTTCCGAGACAGACCTGCTCTGTTTTCCTGGTGGTATGAAACCCTGAGAAGAACACCCAAATCCTTCTATACATTTTAGGCTGTGTTGACCTAGCTGGAAAGAATTTTTATTTTACAAGAATACATTTTTTTGGTTCAGCACATGAAGGAATATATTAGCTTCATAGAGCCGACTCAATGAAGGGAAGAGTCTGTTATTTTTAAAGTGAAATTCCAGAGCAGCTACAGTGCCAATAAATGTGTTTTATTTGGATTTTATGTGATAGACCAACACAAAGTGGCACATTATGATGTGGAAGGAAAACGATAAAATGTTTTCCAAATATTTTACAAATAAATATCTGAAAAGTGTGACGTGAATTTGTATTCAGCCCCCTTTACACTATTACCCCTAACTAAAATCTAGTGGAACCAATTGCCTTCAAAAGTCACCTTATTAGTAAATAGAGTCTACCTGTGTGTAATTTAATCTCAGTATAAATAAAGTTGTTCTGTGAAGCCCTCAGAGGTTTGTTAAAGCACCTTAATGAACAAACAGCACCATGAAGGCCAAGGAACACACCAGACAGGTCAGGGATAAAGTTGTGGAGAAGTATAAAGCAGGGCTAGGTTATAAAAAAAATATCCCAAGCTTTGAACATCTCACGGAGCACTGTTCAATCCATCATCTGAAAATGGAAAGAGTATGGCACAACTGCATACCTACCAAGACATGGCCATCCACCTAAACTGACAGGCCGGGCAAGGAGAGAATTCATCAGAGAAGCAGCCAAGAGGCCCATGGTAACTCTGGAGGGGCTACAGAGATCCACAGCTCAGGATGGAGAATCTGTCCACAGGACAACTATTAGTCGTGCTTCTCCACAAATCTGGCCTTTATGGAAGAGTGGCAAGAAGAAAGTCATTGTTGAAAGAAAGCCAAAAGAAGTCCCGTTTGTAGTTTGCAAGAAGCCATGTGGGGGACACAGCAAACATGTGGAAGAAGGTGCTCTGGTCAGATGAGACCAAAATTGAACTTTTTGACCTTAAAGCAAAACGCTATGTGTGGCAGAAAACTAACACTGCACATCACCCTGAACACATCTTCCCCACCGTGAAACATGGTGGTGGCAGAATCATGTTGTGGGGATGCTTTTCTTCAGCAGGGACAGGGAAGCTGGTCAGGGTTGATGGGAAGATGGATGGAGCCAAATACAGGACAATCTTAGAAGAAAACCTGTTAGGCCCCATGCACACGAGACGCTGTTATTTGCTGTTAAACGCGCGTTCAGAGGCAGTTGGACACTTTTTTCAACTGCTCCTGAACCCAATGTTATCCTATGTGTCCATGCACACAGTCTCGTTTATTGCCGTTTTTAGGCAGTTGCGTTTAACCTCGTTTTTCCAGAAGCAAAAAAATGGGTTCAGACGCAAAAGTTTTCCACGTTTCAGACGCAAAACGCGGCTAAACGCGGCAAAACGCGGGTACCGGCGTTTTGCCGCGATTTCGTTTATTAGCGTTTTTAAAGGTGACCTATTTTTTTACATTAGAAATCTCAAAAATGATGGCAAATGATGAAAAACCATCAAAAAAATATGAAAAAAAACTAATTGCTTGCATTGCACTGTAGACAATCCACAACTTGTGGCAGGTGACGTGGCAAGTGGACAATCCACAACTTGTGGCAGGTGATGTTGCCAGGTGACATGGCAGGTGGAAATCCACAAATTGTGGCAGGTGACGTGGCCAGGTGACGTAGCAAGTGGACAATCCACAACTTGTGGCAGGTGATGTTGCCAGGTGACGTGGCAGGTGGAAATCCACAAATTGTGGCAGGTGACGTGGCCAGGTGACATGGCAGGTGACGTGGCAGGTGGACAATCCACAAATTGTGGCAGGTGACGTGGCAAGTGGACAATCCAAAACTTGTGGCAGGTGACGTGGCAGGTGGACAATCCACAAATTGTGGCAGGTGACGTGGCCAGGTGATGTGGCAGGTGACGTGGCAGGTGGACAATCCACAAATTGTGGCAGGTGACGTGGCCAGGTAATGTGGCCAGGTGATGTGGCAAGTGGACAATCCACAACTTGTGGCAGGTGATGTGGCCAGGTGATGTGGCAGGTGGACAATCCACAAATTGTGGCAGGTGACGTGGCCAGGTGACGTGGCATGTGACGTGGCCAGGTGACGTGGCAAGTGGACAATCCACAACTTGTGCCAGGTGACGTGGCCAGGTGACGTGGCAGGTGGAAAGCCACAAATTGTGGCAGGTGACGTGGCATGTGACGTGGCCAGGTGACATGGCAGGTGACGTGGCAAGTGGACAATCCACAACTTGTGGCAGGTGACGTGGCCAGGTGACGTGGCATGTGACGTGGCCAGGTGACATGGCAGGTCACGTGGCCAGTGGACAATCCACAACTTGTGGCCAGGTGACGTGGCAGGTGGAAATCCACAAATTGTGGCAGGTGACGTGGCCAGGTGACGTGGCAGGTGATGTGGCCAGGTGACGTGGCAAGTGGACAATGCACAACTTGTGGCAGGTGACGTGGCCAGGTGACGTGGCCAGGTGACGTGGCCAGGTGACCATTCCACAACTTGTGGCAGGTGACATGGCCAGGTGACGTGGCAAGTGGACAATCCACAACTTGTGGCAGGTGACGTGGCAGGTGGACAATGCACAACTTGTGGCAGGTGACGTGGCCAGGTGACATGGCCAGGTGACGTGGCAGGTGACGTGGCAAGTGGACAATCCACAACTTGTGGCAGGTGACGTGGCAGGTGGACAATGCACAACTTGTGGCAGGTGACGTGGCCAGGTGACGTGGCCAGGTGACGTGGCCAGGTGACCATTCCACAACTTGTGGCAGGTGACATGGCCAGGTGACGTGGCAAGTGGACAATCCACAACTTGTGGCCAGGTGACGTGGCAGGTGACGTGGCAAGTGGACAATTCACAACTTGTGGCAGGTGATGTGGCCAGGTGACGTATCAGGTGACGTGGCAAGTGGACAATCCACAGCTTGTGGCAGATGATGTGGCAAGTGATACGCTAAATACAAGTACACTGCTGCTCTCAGCTGCTGGTCTCCCAAAATGGCTGAAATGGTTAAATAATAATGTTTTTTATGCTTAGGGAGGGTCTTATGATGTTTCTTAACTAAACGCCTATAGACACAAACGCGGTAAAACACCGCTAAAATCGCGGCAAAACGGGCGTTTTTAAACGCCGGTTTTAGCCTTTAAAAACGTGTGTTCAGCAGAGTTTGCACCGGCGTCTCGTGTGCATGGGGCCTTAGAGTCTGCAAAAGACTTGAGACTGGGACGGAGGTTCACCTTCCAGCAGGACAACGACCCTAAACATACAGCCAGAGCTACAATGGAATGGTTTAGATCAGGGGTCTCCAAACTGCGGCCAGATGCGGCCTTTTGCTTGCCTTTATCCGGCCCTTGGGGCATTTTTCCTTCCACTGACACCAACAATGGGGCAATATTCCTGCTACTGACCTCAACAATGGGGCACTATTCCTCCCATTGATGCCAAAGATGAGTTGCGCTATTCCTCAAACTGACGCCAACGATGGGGCACTATTCCCACTGACACCAACGATGGGGCACTATTATTCTTAAGCCGTGTACACACGATCGGTTTTACCGATGAAAACAGTCCGATTGACTGTTTTCATCGGACGAACCGATAGGAAAAAAGACCGATGGGGCCCATACACTATCGGTGTGAAAAAATAGAACATGTTTTAAATTTATCCGATGGGAAAAAAAACGATAGCAAAATCCGATCGTCTGTGTAGAAATCCATCCGATAAAAAACCCACGCATGCTCAGAATCAAGTCGACGCATGCTCAGAAGCATTGAACTTAATTTTTCTCGG